>VYZQ01028167.1:99419-113141 GCA_013400655.1 Mystacornis crossleyi | reverse complement strand
CATCCTTTAGAGATTGCTGAGGCTCTGCTACTTACCTCCTATTTCCTTCTTTATCCTCAGAGTGGCCAAACATTTAAACGTGTATATACCATCAGCACACTTCAAGCAGAAACTGAGAACATCTTAAAAGGTGTGGTTGGTCCTGCCACGTACTCAGCCAATGCAGAATTTTGTTTCTGAACATGACTGGAAACAGATGTGTAAGGAAAAGAGTAATAAGACAAAAATGTGATGAGACTTCAGCAGTGTATGATGAGCATCTGGCGATTTGCAGGTTAAGGGCTTCCTGCTCCAGGACAGAGATGTAGCAGCAAATTATTACTTTTGTTCAGTTTCCATGGTATCATTTTTTTCCACTTGATTTCAGCGCGGTGTCTTCATAGCTGTTCCTCAGTAGTGGGTAGTGCTAAAGGTGATAAATCATCATTTTGTTACCTTTAAGTAGGAGTGGGTAGAAGGTGCCTGTAATGGAAGCTAATTTTTTCCTTAGTCTTGAGGCTTTGGTGATGTGTCTGTGTGTGCTACTCTTTTGCTTATCACAGTAGTGGAGTTGGCAAGCCCTAAATATGACATGGGGGCCAGTAAATATGTTTGTATCTCCACAGGAAGTCTTAATGTTGGAGGACATGTTGCTGATCCATATTGCCAACAACAGCACGGTGCATTTTTAGGAAGTATAAAAGGGGAAATAGGCAAAACACGCACTGTCATCATTCATCCAAATGATCTTGCTGCTCTTCTGCTTGACCAGAAGAGCTTAAAGAGCAATCCCGGAATAAGAAATAAGGAAGCTCTTGTTTTTAACAATTAAAGCAGATACATGTCTCCTTCCACTCCGTTTTGCATTGCTTACGGAAGTTTCTAGCAAAGCAAGTGGAGTTTGCAGATGCTGCACATCAGGGTTAAAAGCAGCATGCTTTCCATGGTATATCCTTATTTGTCAGTGCAGTTAATTTTGTACAGGAAAATTATTAAAAGCCTTTACGTTTGGACTCCCACCTCTATTTTTAGGTTTGCATTTTCTAGGATGTGCCTTTCATTGAAACGTTACATTGAAATACTTTGAACACACTTTGCAGGTTTGTGCTGCCTTCAAAGATGCTTTTGTGATACAGTTTCCCCCTTCTCTCTGGTGCAGTGAATGCTGGCAGAGAGGTTTCGCAGCTGAAGGCTGGGAAGCGGAGCTCAGGGAATTACAGTGCCTAGTTGTGGCAGAATGAATTGCTTCCCCACTGACAACAGCAGTGTTCCTGACTGGGCAGCAAACACTCGGAGTGGAAGAGCGCAGAATTTATTCCCCTGCATGCATCCAGAGTGGCAAGATCCAAGTGTACATCATATAGGGCATTTATCTAAGAGGCAATGCCAGTTGCTTGAAACAAGTGTAAGGAGCAAAGAAAAGCCGGGTGCTTTTACTGCTTTAAGGCTGAGAGCTGCAGGATTTTTAGGCTCCTCGGAACAGCCCTACTTCAGTGTATTTAAGCATCAGGCCAGCTCTTGTGTTTTAAAGTGGTACTGTCTCTTGCCCAGTTCCTCATGGATCCCAGAGTCCCTATAATGTTAGGAACATACAGCGTTGTAATTTATCAGTGTCCCATGGTGGTACTCGGCAAACAGCTTCAGCAAATTTCCCCCAAAACACAGGTGACAAAAGTTAGCTTGTTTGTTGGTTGGGGGTTTTTTAACTCTCTCACAGGAAATTCTCATATTCATCCTTGTGATTTGCCGTGGCAGCTGGCAGTGCTACTTCCCCGAACGTCAGCGGTGAAAAAATGTCTTTATTGTTCTGTTTCCTCGCAAGCACATCCTTAATTCTCGCCTCTCCCTGGAGAGCAAGGTTGTCCCAGCACTGCAGCCCAGAGACATGTCACTGCAGGGTGGTGTGGCGAGGCTTCCACAGCACTGACTCAGTAATTGCAAGGGACCGGTCCTCTTGTCAGAAGTTTGGAGCGAGAGAGCTCATGGGAGTGGAATGCCACGCGGTGTGGGCTGGTTGCCACAGGACCCCCAAAATACTGCCTCCTGCAAACACACCCACGGGGATATAAGTACAGGTTACGGCAGCCGAGCTTAATGCGAGCCCAAACATGACGTGTGTGGAGCAAAGGAATCCCTCCCAGCACTCATGGCATTTTTGTTTTCACGGGGGAGAACAGATAGCAAAGGGTAGAGTGTGTAACAGAGGCTGTCCTTCCCTTGTGCCTGTGCTCAGCAGCTCAACAATGGGTGTTAAATTCTAGATGCTGTCTCAAGACAACTAATTTATTTAAGAATCACAGTGATTGTTTCAAAATGTCCTATTTTCAAGCTCATTTGTCCTCCCTTCCCTGCTCAAACCGTGTCTTCCCCTTTGTCTGTTTAGTCAGAACTTGTACTCACAAGCCCCGTAAATAGGTGCAGATAAAGAAATAAACAAAGAACATATTTCAGATTATCCGGGATGTTTTCTGTGCTTTGGGAAAATAAACTTCATTGTCATCACTTACGTCCTCACAAGTACTCACAACAAAAGGGTTTCTAAGAGACAGAAAAAATTCAAAAATGATTGGAAGGGAGCCATCTTCAGTCATCGGACTATCACAAGCAGCACATAAACCACATCCTCGGAAGCTGCAAACACCCAAAACTGATGTTTTGTTTCTGTTATCGTAGCAACGGCAAGTCGGAACAGCAGGATGTGTGCTCACAATGCATGCTCGTTATTTCTCATGGTGACTGTAACAAACTGCTTGTTATGAGTAACCTTTCACCTCGTCAAAACCTGATTGTTCTGATAAAAAAAAAAGCCAAGTAGAGTAAAAAAAAAAAAAGTATACTTATGTACAGGTATGCGCCTCACAGAACAGTTTAATTATTATTCTATTCGTTATCATAATTTCAGTGTTTCCATAGCATTTAAAAATAGAAATGAGAACAAGTCCCTCTCTCTCTCTCTCTCTCTCTCTCTCATGTCCCTTCCCAGCCCATAGGTTAAATAGCGTGAGTCATCTATAGGGTGTGTGCATGGCCAGGGGAGCGGTGCCTTTGTACAGAAAGAAATTGCTGAGGACGAGAAGATGGAAAAACTGAGCAGGCAGCTGCCAGTGATAAGTCAGAGCTGAACTTTGCAGCTCACGTTCCACGTGGGTACAACACATACCCGCTCTGGGTGCAACAGCAGGAACTGCTGTCCCTCCACAGCAAATCCTCACTGATTCTCCATAAAACAGCAGAACTAAGTAACAGCTGAAAAGTTACAATTATTAAAAGCTGTTACGTTTGACTCCAGCCATTTGGATTTTCAGGTTTGCATTTTTAGGTTTGTATTGTCTAGGATGTGTCTTTCATTGAAGCGTTACGTTGAAATACTTTGAACACACTTTGCAAGTACACCCAGGTTTGTGCTGCCTTCAAAGGTGCCAGCGATGGGAATGGGAACCTGGAGCAGTGGAAGGGAGGATTGAAAAAAAGGAGGATTGAAAAGCAGCAGGACAGTATCCCAACCAAATCAGCTACTGAAAAAAGTGCTTTGGCAGGGACAGGTTTGTCTTCGCTGGGAAGGAGAGAGCGTGAGGAGCAACGTCTCTTCAGTTTTAAACCCTAACAATGGAAGGAGGAAGAATCCTAGGTGGGATTATGAGGCTGAAATGAACTCTATTAGCATTTTTTTAAATATTAAAATTTTTTTTAAATTTTACTGCATTTGGGAGGAGGAAGGGGTTGTGGTATTCTCAGTGTTTTTTCTTTTGTTGTTGTTGTTATGATACTGAGCAGTTACAGCAGCATTATCTCAGCTGAGTGAGATAGCACATTAAGAAGGTAGCAGTGAACTTGAGTGCACTTACTCAAGTAAGTAAGGGATGTGTCGTAACTAATCAGAGTGACACAGCTGGTCAGAAATATTTTCTTTTATTTTTGTAAAATACCTGAGTAGCATTCCAGGCCTCCACATTTTAGAAAGAAACAAAATGTGAATAACTATTAAAAAAAAAAAGCCACACCAAATAATCCCTCAAAAACACATACAAAACAATCCTCTGTAGAACTTCATCATTATCTGTAAATGTAATGATTTAAAAGAATTAAAGTTTTATGGTATTAAAACCCCCTTAAATTTCAAAATTACATCTTTTTTTCAGCTGTCTATAGATAAGATGACAAGTTTCTTAACCTAGATGAAATTCAGCAAGAAACAAGAGGACACATAATATTACTCAAAATTGAAGAACTATTACTACTGCCAGCTTCCCATCCACCAGCATTCATTTACTTGAAACCCAGCATTCCTTAGAAGGAAATTCCTTAGAAGTGGGTGAACCACTTGCACAAGCCAGCAAAGAAAGGAAGATTCCCAGAAGAGCAATGCAGGATTTTCACCTCTAATTGTGTCCCACATTTCTGTGTATATATCAGAGCTAAAATGAAATTTAGTATCGAGCTCTACCTGGGGCGTTTTTGCTTCTCCTCTTTCTGAGACGTTATCTGTGATAAAAAAAACAGCACCGCTACGAGGAGCAGAGTATTTGTGAAGTTGGGCACCAACAAGTAGGGATTAACCAGCACACTGGAAATAATGAACCTTGACAGATCTAGGGTTAAATACTTTAAAATTAGATCCTGCTGAAAGCCGAATCTTGTCGCTTAGCAACGGCCGCACGGGATGCTGCTGTCACTCAGAGGATGCTTCTCTGGGGAGTTCACATCACGCTCACAGAAAATGGGCTGTGATTGGGGCAAGGTGACATCATATTTTAAGGTAGCAGCCAACACGATTGCACTCGAGTTAATACCCAGAGATTTAAGGAAACATCTTCTCTTTTGGAATGGCTCAGCTCTGCCCACACCTCATCTGACCCAGGGAAGAGCCTGCGCACAACAGCAGGACGT
Source organism: Mystacornis crossleyi (assembly GCA_013400655.1). Taxonomy (NCBI): domain Eukaryota; kingdom Metazoa; phylum Chordata; class Aves; order Passeriformes; family Timaliidae; genus Mystacornis; species Mystacornis crossleyi. Next base: position 108,275 of record VYZQ01028167.1, on the reverse strand, counting down.
GTTGGCCAGCACATCACAGCCAAACTCAACAGGTGGAGTTTTCATCTTTTAAATTACTGGGAGCCAAAGGAAAAGCAAAATGCCTGCTATTTGTGGAGGCCTGACTGTATTCAGAGCGTGGAAACCTCCACCAGCAGTTCAGAAAATACGCACAAAGCCAGTGAGAGAGAATAAAATGTACCCTTACTGAAAATAACCAAAAAATTCAGTTCACTGAGCTAATTTTAGCACTTGTAACAACTGGGAACCTACTGTATTTTAGCAAAGAACCAAGATGGCAAGTTAATTAAATTTCAAAAAAAAGCCTTTGAGGCACTAAATCTGTTTTTCAAAGCGATGCTGTGTTAACGTTGGTACAGGCACCTACAGAGATTTTTCTGAACACCTGCCAGGCAACTCTAAAGCACATAAGCCCATCGGAACATCTGAGGTTGGTCTGATAGGAACCAACCTGCATTTATTTCTAGGTATGAGAATATCCAAATTCTTAACTGCTATCAGCGCCTCTGGAATGGATACAGAAATCGGGTATTCAGTCCAACCTAGTATGCTGCCCATTAGGGCCTGGAGAGTCAAGATACCAAGGAAATGGAGATTATGAAAACCAGCATAAAAGCAACACTCAGGTAGACATACCTAGATTTAGGAAACTGGATGTCCTTCTCTGAACACTGAAAGAGCACAGACAGGTCTTTATTTTGGGTAGGCTGTGCAAAAGAAGTTGCTCCTGGTGAGCAGGAAAGTCCCCAGGAGGGATCACAAAGATCGTGACAGATCTCATTAAATCAACTTCCAGGTCATGAACTACCAAATTTCCTGCTGACTGAGGGCTCACCTTTTGGCAGTGATGGAGGAGAATAAATACAGAGACATATTAGTTGATAATAGGATTAGTTAACTGCATGTGACCAGGTGAAGGCCATGCAGGCAAGGGTGCTGCAAAGGCAGGGAAATAGTAAGGCCAGGCTTCAAAGAAAAGCACTCCAGAAGAGTGGTTTTCACTCTTCTCAGGCACGTGCCAGCAGGCTGACTTCAGTCTGGAACTGAGGTACAGAAAAGCGGTTAAGAGGAACGAAGATCATGTCTTCCAAACGGAAAACAAATAATTCTGGTTTGTTTAGCAAGTCAAGAGTCTAAGGAGGGAAATGATTGCTTTTGTACTGATGCAATAGGAAAATAAACACGCCGCTGTTTAATGAAGAGCTGTTTAAACGAACCCTGGCAGAGGGTAGGTAGTAATTTTATGTCAGCCCTAAGTAGTTTACAACGGTGAGAGCAGGCAGATTTCAGGGCAGTCTTCTGGAGGAAAGGGGAGGAAAAAAAACCCAACCAACCTGAAGACCAAAAATTCAAGCAGAGGTGATACTGCTTTGCCTTCCCAGATGCGAGAAAACCCTCATGGGTAAAAACAGGGAAGATTTTTAGGGCTAAATATGCTGGGAAAGTTCACAGTAACAGCACTGCTGGACTATTATGTAATTATCTCTATGCTACGTGTATTCACTCCGAATACTCAAAATAAGAACACTTACAGGTACCTCTAACCTCAAAACCTGTGAAAGAGTAACCATAGTCCATGTCAAATTTAGACAACCATTTTCTCCAAATAAATCTATTAGGTTTTTCTTCAACAACTGTCCTTAAAATACAGCTGGTATAAGTGCATAATTGCTTCAGTTAATGCTTTATTTTGAGAGTTGTGGCTCCATACAGAGGATAATTTCCAGCAAAGTCATAACAGAGGAAAACACTCTTGGGAAATTTAACAATGAGCTCAAGGTTCTCAGCATAATATAGTGAATAACAATTAGAAAAGTATCATTAACATATGATACATGGCTGTGATTTTGTCCAAACTAATTAGAGCAGCTGTTCTCTTATTAGTCTATTAAGATGAACACTGAATCAAATATATTAATAGTGCACATATATTCTGTGTGTTTTAAATTTTGTTAGATACAGCAATAAAACAAGTCTTTGTTAACATCTACTATTATCACTTCAAGTACTGAGGAAGTTGTATTGTCATCAGATCGAAGAGGGCAAGCTCAACTTGGTGACACCAGATTAAACAAATAAAAATACAAGAGATAGACCAATGTCTGCTTTTATTAGGGATAAATATTATGTCACATCTTGTTTTCCTCCTCTGGTGCTTCTGCCTCTCAGGCACTGGAAGGACACACGCCACGTGTGTGCATTTGAGAGAAAAGCTGGCCCAGGAGCAGCAAGCTGAGGTATAAAATGGGATGGGGAATATTATTCCTGCCAGTAAGAGGGGTCATTCCCACCTGCGTGCTTTCCACAAGGCCTTCTGTATAAAGAACCAACAGGCATCATAAATCATTATCTAGAGAAAGTAAACACTGGGAAAAAACCCAAACAAGACCTATGCCGTTTTATCCAGGGACTCATTTTTTTAATTACCTATGCTGTAAATAGGCTGTTGATCTTTGAGTCTCATCCAAGCAAACTGGCCACAGCAATCCAGACACAGACCAGCAAATTATCACAGGTGTTTCATCAGCAAAAGATTCAAGTTATTTCAGTTTAAGCAAGTGCTTTGCACAGGAGGGCAGAAGTTATGCAGTAGTGTTTCAACAATACCCAAGATGTCAAAACATTCCTTAGGTTCCACGTTAAAGGGGGAAACCTTGGCCTTAATAAGATGTTCCTCAAACGTTAGGGGCCAGCTATGGATGAATGCGACTGTAAGCGAATCTTGCTATGGACTGACAGGTATTTCACAGATGACTTCCACATGCATGTGAACATCTTAACCAACCCACAGGAATCACGCATTGGGCTTTTTACACTAGTCCAGTCTCGTGGAAGAAGTTTAAATGGGAAGGTGGAATATACAGCGAGACCGGAGCCAGGGTCTGCAGACAAAGAGAGAACACAGCGCTTTCTGTTTGCAATGCTGTTTATTTTAGAAAAGCCCCTTTGATCATCTGAATGAAAAATGTGGGCAGAAAAGTCACAAATGTTATAAAACAAAGTTTATTCTGCAATATTTTGTCATAATGAATTGCATCTCTTTGGTAAAAATAAAATTTATAAACATTTTAATTAACAGAGATTAGCATACAAAAAACTAAACTTTTGTAAATCGTCTTTAAAACGGGTAAAGGACTAAACCAGAGGAAAAAGGGTTAGAATTGGTCACCTACTGGCAAAATTATTCTAAACAAACCTAAGGACATTAATTATGCTACATTAGAAACAAGCTAACGGGAATGGTTTAAAAACAACTCTGGTTCATTTCATCAGAAAGCATTCTTACAATTCACTTTTAAATAAATAATAGTTACAATGAATTGGCAATTATAAAATGTTTTATATCACTATATGGCAGTAACATAATACTTTTAATTATGCACTTCTTAGTTTGAAGAAATGTACATTTATAAAACAGACTTGATAATGGCACTGGCAGTTAGGTGTGAAGAATGTGCTTTTAAGATAAAATAGCAGGTGCAACATTTAAAATATTCTACCTTTTCTTTTCAATAAATATTTTGACCACACCATTATTAACGTGTATGAGTACACTTTGCTTTAATTAAAGCTTGTACTTTTCAGGCTGATGAAAAGTTGCAAATCACAAAACTTTCATTTTACAGTTAGATTTAAAAACATTTGATGTGACTTCTGTGGATCGGTAATTTAGGATTGGAATCTGGAAAGCCAATAAAGGTTTGTACAATGATCACATCAGCTTTACCCAGAACAGAGCAACCCACTGTGTACACAAGTCTCATACACTTCTTCACTGCATTTAAAGAACTGAATGTGGTTCATTAATACTTTTCTTGCCAAAATTTATCCAAGTCAACCATTGGCATCAACATTTTACATTATGTCGCTAAAAATAACCCAAATCCCAACAATCAAAATAACTTTTAATTATACTCCATTTATACTATATACACCAGGGTCTCTAACTGAGGTGGCAAACAAACCCGAACCCAACAGATATGTAAGAGAAAGGAAGGGCAGCGCTTCTCCCACTGCCAAGAGAGGTGCTCCACAACTGAGCCGTCGGCCTTTGCTGCCAAACGTGTGGGCAGAGGCCTGGGACAACAGCAGTGGGACAGGGCAGGGCCACAGCTCATCTGCTTTCCCCTTTGGAAGCAGAGAGGGAAGACAGCAAAGCAGGAAGAGCAGGAAGAGCACGGCCCCGCCGCACCGCTCTGTGTCCCAGGGAAAGGCTGCGACTGCTCCCCCCTTCCACAATTCCAGTTCTCCCAGGCTGACAGCTGTAAGGATGGATGGGATGCAGATTTTGCTGCTAACTTCTGATTAGTAACTGGTTTTCACTGGGCATTGCATATAGTGATTAAATGTATTGTTAGCATCCCAATCCTCCAGATAGGCTGAAGTCACTGTCACCAACTTTGGGGTTAGCAGCAGCACAGCCGCACTCCCAAGTAAGTATCAACCTCCTCAAATTTTATGTGAGGCAAAAAATAATTCAGAACCAAATCAAACCATGGAGCCGACTGTGTCCACAGCTTCCAGTATACCTCCTCTGGTATAGACCAGAGCTATGGAAGCTGGAAGCTACATAGCTGCACCCACTTCAGCAGTAGCCAGAGAGCACCCCTCTTCAACAGCCTAAAACTGAAATCATGGCACCGAGCAAAACCTCAGGCTGCTCACAGTATTCCTGTGTATCTGAATCCTCCTTCCCACACTGACACAAGCTCTGCCCTTCACCATTTTCCATGCGAGTTCAAAAGCAACCCATGATCAAAAAGCAGTTCCACTAAGCATTCACAGCTTCAGCTCCTGAAATCCTAAGAACCACTGCGTTGGTACTTAATTTTCCTTTAAATAGCGAGTTTTACCCCTACTACCCATCAGTAACACCTCCAATATCAGATCTAATTGGCTAATGGCAGCACTTGTGATAGCCAGAAGACACATACATCTGCACACACGTTGCCCTGTTATAGGTGTAGGCTAACAGGTGCTCACACAGAGCAGGAATGAAGCAGAGTATTTTCCTTCCCTTTCAAGAAATAAAACAAATCATTCTTAAAACTGAATTGGAAAAAGAAAAGGAAAAAAAAAAACCTGAAAACAACTTTTTTTTTTTTTCCTCTCCTAGTGTTTGTGCTTTGAATTCCAAAACACAAAGAACCTCGAGTATTTCAGGCTTGATCCAACAGCCACTGAGTCAGCAGGAGCACCACCGTTGTCTTCAAGAGGCACTGGAATGGGCCCTCAGAGCAACAGACCTTCAGCAGCATGGCTGTGTTTGCATTGGAAGCAGATAGTTTAGGACAGGATTCATGAAGAAAATGACAAATAAGAAAAAAAAAAAAAAAGAAAGAAAAAAAAAAAGAAAAAGGGGCAGAAAAACCCACACTAGTCTAAGAAAGGCATTCAAATAGCCAGGAAAATACTCCCTTAGGGAAAGGTTAACTTTTGGCTGAATCCAGCACTGTTTGCAACAGTGGACATTGGTTTCCTAAGTGGCTCTGCTCCTAATTTTCACCCAGCTTGCCCAACACCTGGTGGAAGCAGTAGCTTCACGTTGGTGAGAACGTTTATGGCACATCATGCTACCTTCTCAGCAACTGGAAAGATGACCTTGGATAGCTGTATACAATTCTGCAACATACTTAAGGCATCCTTGTATGTACAGTACTGTTAAAACCCACTCCAACAGAACTGCTTACCCATTTTTGAACAGAAAATTAAAAAAAAAGGCATCATCTATAGGAAGATGTAAGCAATCACCACTGATTTTAAAAGAAAAACAGGGATAAAGTTCAACATACCACAAAACATTTTTTGGCTGAAGGATGTCTAGGAACTATAAAGAGATTATCTTATTGCAAAATGAATCTGAATCCTTTACATGGAAGTCAGAGCCCTTAGACAGAACAAAATTCACCTCTGCAGATGGGGCCAGCAGAGATGTAAATACGATCCACAGTGTGCATCTGAACAAACATATCTCTGAAAAAAAATAAAGTCAACTATTGAAAAGAAAAAAAATTAAAAGGTGATCATTTAAGAAGTATGCTTTCAGGTTTTCACAAGTCATGCATATCTTCTAATTTGAGAAGATTAAATATTTTCTTTTTAGGTGGTGATTTAAAAATAAATGGCTAAATTATAGTTTGCGCCAAAAAAAAAAAAAAAAGCAGTGAGTCCTCTTATGGCTTTGATCTCCCTTGTGAAGGGCAAAAGTAGAAGAGTATTGCCACAATTAAAAAAAATATATGTATATATTCAACACTGACAAACATATTATTTTTTCCTTTGCTTGTGACAGTGGGTCTTTGCAGTACTTATTAAGGAACTCAAGCACGTTTGGATGCCAGCAAGGTGGAGCAGAGACCCTGCTGCTTCCTTCAACTCCTCATCGATCTCCTGACACAACTCCTCGAGTACTTTCTTGCTGGGCTGACTTTCCTTCGAGGTATCTCCACAAGGTTGGGATGCATAGCCGCTGTCTCCCAGAGGATCGTCTTCATAGTCCACGTCTGTATCCACCTCGCTGTGAAACCCCTCGCTGCCATCGCTGCCGTCGTGGCTGGTCTTGGAGATGAACTCGTACACCTCGTCCAGGGAGGACAGGGAAGACACGCTGGACCTGGATGCGCAGCGCTGGGAGCCCATGCTGCTGGCACTGTAGTTGTGATCCTCGCTGGGATCAATGTTGGTGGCCGCGGAATCGTTTTCCTGCAGATTTATGGAGCTGGGGGGATTGAATGCGCTGCCGTAGCTCCTCTTCTTGGGTGTCTTCAGAGGCTGAGGTTTCTCACCTGTGGAAAACAAGAGGGGTCAGTAGGCAAACGCCCCAGTGAGATCACCTGCACCACGAGCACACTGTGGCTGGCTGGCTGCAAGGGAGCTGAATGGCGGCACTGAAAGTCACAATGTGCCCATTTACTGCCATCCACAGAGGACAACAGCCTTCAGCTAAACACAGTCAAAAGCTACAGGAACAGAGAAGTAGCCAAGAAACTGCTCTTACCATCTAGCACAGAGAGGGCAGGGATAGAACTTTGCAGAAAAAGATCTAAATTAACTGGGAAAAGAAAAAGAAGGCTGCTTCTAATAAAACTCTTGCAATGCTAGCTGAAAGAATAATCAAAACAGAATTACTTCTTGACTGCTCTTACTGTTTGGAAACTAGACCATACTTGTTTCCTGAAATTTTATAGAGAAAGTATTTAGCTACTGAGTAGGGAAGAAAAATGAGTAAAATGACTTATGCTTACAGTCCAACATCCCTTGTTGAATGGAAGTATTTAACAGCATCATTGCAGTAGCAGCATCAATATCAGATTCTGTGAAGCAGAAGCAGCAAAATGTTAGAACTCAGGTAAGCCTGACAAGATGACGTCTCTAAAATAGACAAAGAATATATATATACACACACACATATATATATTTGCCTGTACTGGCCTACAACAAAAAGAAGAGGTGGGGGGAATGTACAAACTCGGACACAGCGTGACCCCTGTACAGCTCAATACTGTTCCAGATCAGTCTCATACCTTAACTGCGACATTCAAAGGCTGAATTCTCATGTTGCACTCACCGAAGCCAAGAATCAGTGACACAATTAGACATTCATGTGACAATGCTGTTGCTATACTTAACAAGCCCCTTTTGTTTGTACCGGTTGGGAGAGAAAGATTAGACACACGGCACAGCAAAGCACCTCAGCAGCTCCATACCCTGGCTGTGTGAATGTGCAAGGCTGGGAACAGCCGTGCCCATTAACGCAGCACTAATTCAGCGCACCTCCCTCCTCCAGCAGAATTTTCCACACTAATAAGTCAAACGGAAGAAATTGAGACTACAAGGGGGGAAAGGGCACTGAACTGCTCAACCTAGAAAGCAGAGGGATCTAAATAATAAATAGGAACGTAGGAAGGTTGAGGCGAACTGTGGCGCTGTCAGCTGCTGCTGCAAAATGCCATCCTTCGCACAGTAGATTAGTTATATTTCTGAAAGGCACCTTGAGAATAACAGGGCTAAGAGTGACATTTCTAACCAGAACCAGGTGAAAGGGAAAAGAAACAAGCACACCTTTCACATTCTTTTCAGGACATGCTCGTTCCCTTTAAAGAAGGGGAAATCCAAGGTCTTCCCTGGCTCACTTCTGCAATGGATGATGAATACTCCTTATATAGGACAGAAATATGTACGGTGGACTAACCAGGCAAAACAGGAGCAAGGAGCCGGTGAGCTCTCGCAAGAACCTGGGTGTCTGAGAGCACAAGATCACATCTGAGGTGTAGGTAGGTATGAACATATGTATGAGCAGTGAGTGGAGAACAGGGCTGGAAGACAATGGGCTGGAAGGGACCAGCAGCGAGCAGAACAGGCTCTCAGTTCTGCTGAACTGGAACTGTGGGGGGAACTGTTAAAGTAAAACATCAGCAATGTCATTTTTGATGGCATTTGTTTTCTTCCCCACATTATAGGCATTAACTGTATTACTGAGTTTAAGGGGAGGGTAGTACTGGGACAGGCACTGCAGAGTTGTCAGCGTGGCTTCCTTATCCTAATAATTCTCCCTAACTTCATCCCTGGTCGAAGAGCAATTTGAAGAACATGACACCTTGGGAATGTTGTACCAACATGGGAAAGGGACTGGGCTGCTGTTTCCAACACGGTTATAAAACACACACATTTTCCCCCTTTGTTTTCCATGTCTTTCATTTTAAATCCAGCATATTTTGGGGTCTACCCCATTGTACTCACGCGATTATTTTTTTTCCTTCTGCTTTGGCTTTCTTTGGCAGAAAAAGAGCCCTGAACTCATAGGTTATATGCACCCAACTAACTAAAAGAAGTAGAAGGCTAAAGCATGAAGAATTA
>VYZQ01028167.1:78351-99376 GCA_013400655.1 Mystacornis crossleyi | reverse complement strand
ATTTTAAATCCAGCATATTTTGGGGTCTACCCCATTGTACTCACGCGATTATTTTTTTTCCTTCTGCTTTGGCTTTCTTTGGCAGAAAAAGAGCCCTGAACTCATAGGTTATATGCACCCAACTAACTAAAAGTAGAAGGCTAAAGCATGAAGAATTACTTCGCTCCATTAGTGTAATTAGAAAGTGAAATATTCCCATTCCTTACTTGCTATCCCAGACATTTTATTTTATCATCTGATGTTGGTATATAAGCACCACCTTGTTAAAATGACAAGCAATTGGAGGCATTAATGAAGTGCACGATTACTACCTACAAACAGTATTTCTGCGCCTTAATGCTCCCAAAGAAAGAGGAGAAGCATTTCTGCCGTGGCTTCTTAGCAGTGCTCTGTGTCACTGATAATGTGCTTTGGCTTCACTTGTGATTGCTCTTCTCAACAGAGCAGTATTTCCCAAACTTATGCTTCTCCAGCAGAATGGCTGAGGAAGCACCTTATTCCAAGGAATTCTGTTCATCGGCACAAGAGCTGCCCCATGGGATGCCAGGAACACGCTCTAACGCCAGAGAAATGCTGAACAGGCTCCCCCACATGCAGAAACCAAATGATACCAGATACCCATCATTATTTTGGCACCTCTGGTGTAGCTAATAGGAAGAGGCAACATCAGAGTGGCAACCTCCAAACCTGTCACACCGGCAAAATCATTAGGAAGAGAGAGATTTCTTGTGTTCTCCAACAAGCCCTCACACTCCCAGATCCAGCAGCCCTGCAGCAGCCAGCCAGCCAAGGATGTTCCCTTGCCACTCAGATGCCACTCCAGAACCTCCATCTGGGTGCGTGGTGATCATCACCTGTGGGCCAAGCAGCTGCTGGGGCTCTTGGCTCAAAAGCCTTGGCTTTGCTGCCTAACCAAAGCTGCTGGTTTGTGGCCCAAACCTAAAAGCAACCTTCTCACTTTTAAGCTACTGAGCCTGCAAAACCAGGGAGCTGGGTGTCTGCTCAGCTCCCACTGGGGCAGTGCCTTTCACTGTCCTTCTGAAAGAGCTTTAACAACACTCCTCTGCAACACATTTGGTTAGATTCAACCCTTTAAAAATTGAGTACTGTTCACTTTTCAGCACTTAAAACTCAAAATTATCACTTCTGTCTAGGACAAGGCTTCAATACATTGGGTTCTATTAGTGAGGTGCATGAGCTGTGCTCAACTGGCTCCTTCTAAAGAAATGCTGCAACCCCCAGCACACTTTCTAGCTCCCTCTTGGTACTACAAGTTTTACCCACTCACATGTGCTACCTTTGGTTCTCAGTTCTTGGTCGCCAATAAAACTTGTATAGAGATGTGCAGCCTTCAGATGCGTTTTCTACTGAACTATCCATTAAGTAGGTCACTCTTGGGAATGATGCATGTGCTCAATATTTTGCTGTCAGAACAAGATGGCCCCAATTACACCTTGAAATTCACCTTATGGATTTAAAATTAATACACGAGTAGCTAATATAATACACGTGCACTGTACCGCGTCTGGGATTTTTGTCATCTAGCAGACCCCTCCGAGGGGACAGAGACAACATCAGCTAGGCTGCAGTACCTGCTTGTGACCAAAACCAGGGGAGGAGAGTGAAAGAAAATTCAAAGTTTACCTTTGAGAGATCGGCCGTGATTCTGCTGAAGGACCGAAGTTAAGTAGTGAGGGGATGACGACCTACTGAAAAAAAAAATTCAGCAGCTCAAAGGGAAGCCCTGATTAGGCAAATGACTTGTTACAAAGTACAGCAGACACAATATTATGATCACAGAAGGGTAAAAACAAAACCAATCCTATTCACCACAAGTTGGCAAGCAATTTCTGCTGCCCTGAGTAGATAGCTTGACACTCGTTCATAGTTTGTGTAGCACTATTTAAACCATCACCAGCATTTTGGAAAACACCTCCAAACACACACACAAAGCAAAAACCTCGTTGTCAAGAGTCACTGACTTCTACAGATTTTACATACCTGCCTAAAGGCTGGATTTTAAACAAAGATATGTATCTTTTAGTACATAAAACAAAACCTACACGTTCAAAACATTAGCTCACATAGGGATGCTCAGAGGACACGTAAGGACCAGTTGTGTCCATTTGCTTTTCCAAACAGTGGTGGCAATTAACAAAAACAAAAAGTACTAGGCAAAATCCTGGGGAAGAGCAAAAAAAAAATTCCAAACCAAGACACCTACGGGTTTTAAAGTTATCTGAAGCTCGACTGTTTTGGTGATGCTATCCAGGGTGGTTTTTCATAATCAGACCAGCTTTGCAACTAACAAAGTACCCCTAAATCCCTTACAAAATAAAGGGCAACTTAAAGCTTTCATATGGGTTTTTTTCTGCTACACACCCAGCCCTAATTATTCAGTTTATTATAAATATATTACTGAGCTGTTAGAAGTAACTACAACAAAAATAGTACACACTATTAAAATTGCATGAAATGTAGCAATGTGAATCTTTTATAGTGCTGCTGGAACAATCTAAAGGGTGATGACAGAATTTTCAAGCCCAACCTGCAAGAGAAACCTCAGCTGAATGGGAAGAAAGTGCAAAACTCGGGTTCGCTGTCTGGTATCTTTTCTAGTAGCAGCCATGAAGCGCAAAGGGAACAGATCCAAAAATGTGTGGGGAAAAAAAAGAAGAAAAATAAAAGGAAAGCAATGGTCTGACCCCAAATGGCTGGCTTTGCAGCCCACAGATCCATTGTACAAAGAGATGCTAAACATCACCATCCTTTTGTCTAAGCTTAGATCCTCCAAAAATCATGTCCACATAGAGCTCCCCCAGAGCAAATTAATGCCTGGTATTGATTAAGACAAGCTATGCATAAGATATGTGCAAGATGAGGGCTGTGGCTGTCCCCAGGGCTGTAATTCATGTAGCAATAGAACCAGAATGCAGCCAGGGGCTTCACGACGACTTGTTGAACAAGCTGCACAGAAATAAAATGCACCAGGGATGCCAATCATCTACGATAATACAAATTTCAGTGTCACTAGACACAGATTACAGTTTTGGAAAGCTTCTGCTCAAAGTAACAGCTTAAATTTTATTTTAAAATCACACTGAATGATAGGCATACTCCCCACAAACACACTGTAAAACAACCATGAACACCAGCCTTCCCACAGAAAAATTCAGAGACTGTCGCAGCTGAATTCTCGGATCACTCTGTGGATAAATTTGGACAGTACTTCCAGCCTCTCTCCAGCTGTACCTCTGGGCTTCCTCTCTCTCTACAACAAGGCAGATCCTTGGGGGCCCTCCCCCAAAATTAGGCCAGAATTTAAATCAAATCCAAGCATGGAAGGGAAAAAAAAATACATCTATTTTTCTGTGTGTGATGGAAAGTTACATAAATGTTTTTTATTACTGAAGGAAAATAAACCAGCTTTCATTAGGGAGCAGTTTGCCATCTTAATATGTTGTTTCTTGTTTCCTTGTACTCATAAATACAAGCACTGCAAAACCCTTCCCGCGTTCAAGTCAGTGGGAATTTTGCCATGTGGCTTCATGAGATCCAGGATTTCCTTGTAATTGTTGGCAAGTGTGACTAGTCCTTCAGTAAAGGAAAAAAAAAGCTACCAAAAACAACAGCTTCAAATTAAAGTCCTGATTTTCCAAGTACTTCAGCATGCAGATGAAACGTCTCCTTCCTTACACCTGAGTTGCGTTTATCCAAGCTAAGTAGACCACACTTAACACAACTTCAGCTGGACTCATCTTGGAGACCCTGGAGATTTTAAAAGCTTAACTGGTCAAGGCTCTGAACACCCTGCCCTAAGCTGAGTCTTGTCTCGATCCTCTGCACCTCTGGCAGACCAGACAATGTGCAGAGATCCCTTCCCATCTGTATAATTCTCAACATTTTAAAGTCTGGCTGTACTAACACAGAGAGAGTATTAAAGCTTTCAAGAACCAAACCTTCACTTGAGTTGTACCCAAAAACCAGAAGTCCATACCCTTACACAGAGACATTAAAGGCTGTAAAAGCATTATCCTCTAGAGCACAGTTACAGTCATTTCTCTAATCTTTATTCCCATAAACCCCAAGCAATACTATCAGTTATCACATACTTTCCAATCTGACTATTTCTTAATACTTAAATGTTTCAGGGTTATTTAAGTAATGCTCCCAATTCCAACAGAAAGCTGGAAAAAGGGATACTTCTGCCTGGCTTGTTCCATCCCAGGATGGCCCAGGGTTGGAGAGAAAACTGGTTATGTCTTGTGGGTTACAAGCCCCACGAGACAAGCCCATGCCACACAAAAATCTTCAGTCCCTAAGGCTTGCACAGGGGTGCCAAATCCCAGGGTCAGTGTCCTGTTGGACCCTGAGAAACGTCTGCTCAGCGTTATCAGTCTTACATCCTGCTCCAGGAATCCCAGTTCCTCCTGTTTGTTAAGGAAACTCTTTGCAGTAGGGTTAAGGCACAGGGCAATGTACAGACACCTTAATTATCCCTTATCTCACCCAAATTCTTTCCTGAACTAGACAAACCAGCCACATGCCTACCTCAGAGCTGAGCTCACCCAACATGCTCCTCAGCTCTCTTGTCCTCCTGCCTCCACAGGTTGACCCAGCTGCTGCTCCTCTTGCTCTACTCAGGACACACGAGGCTGACTTCAAACTCCACAATCTATTGCCTAATCTTAAACTACGTCGGTAAGGAAGTCCTGGTTTCAGAAGTCTTCCATGCCCCACCTCAGGTAATGTTTATGGCAAAGCCTTTCTTTTCCATCCCTGCTGCAAAATCCTTTTATAAACATCCTCAGAGAAAAACAACCCTCTCAGAGCAGCCTCTCTGAGCCCTCCAGGGTGTGGAAAAGTTGATTGTTTACAACAACAGCACAGAAGAGATTCATTTTATATCCACACAAGTGAATTCCAGGAGAAGACACCCATCTCCTCCAAAGAGCAGCACCAGGCACCACCCTAGGATAGTCCTGAGGGACTCTGCTTGAAAGAGGATTTTGTTCCAGTTCCTAGGACTGCTTGCCCTCCTGGAGAAATTGGGCTCTCCAGAAAGCAGCCAGCACACCCTTGACCTTCTTCTTTTAAACTCTCCCAAAGTTAACAGGAGACTTGGACACACCCCAGATGTGCTGTCTGGGAAGCCTGAGCTCATTGCACCTCCCCACCTCATCCAGCTGGTCTCACCTAAGGCCCACTCAAATTCTGCTGTCGAGTGGCAGCAGATAACAGCACTTCAACACCCTCTGCTACCTGGAGCAACATAACCACGTCCTGCTCGGAAGAGAACATTCACCTACCTGGGTGGCGACGCTGGAGGAGTATAAAATGCAAGTGCTGAGGAAAAAGGCTGTTTTTTCAGTGCTTGGACGAGATTAGGTTTATATTTTGGGTCAACACACCACAACGACCCTTTTCCATTAACCTGCAACAAAGAAACACGGCACATTAGAAAATCCAGGACCAGGCTGGTACAGTCCTTTCTAATTTAATATGCCCAAGTTGCAGCACGGTGCAATGACTGCACGTAGGCATGCACCACTGCACAGCTGATGCACAACGTCTGCACACAGTTCCACGGCCCGCATGGAAAGGTGATATGTCCAAAACTGAGAAAATGGTCCCCAAACCCTCATTATACACTATGGAAGCACCCATCTTGCAGGCTGGGATAGCATCTCCAAAACCCTTTCCCTAAAGCCCCATTCCCATTTGTCCCCCAAATGCTGTAAACCTTATTTTAACACCCGGTAAACATAGCTGTGAGTTTAAGAATCTGTCCAGGCACCAACAAATTGATGAGCAACCTTTTCTTTAACAGGTTTCTATGTAGAAACCAAAGCACCTTCCCCTTTGTTTATAGACACGTACTCATTTAACTTCACACCACCCTGGAAAAGGATCTTGCTCAATGCCCAGCTACAAAATGGATTATTCACATTTTCTCAAAATCTGAAAACCTAATGAATGTATTTTTGATGCACCTAACATTGTAAGCACCCCTGTGCTATTCATTCTTGATACTAAATTTGGTATGTTGAAACTTATGCAAGACAAAGAACCTCTTGCTCCTCTCAAAGGTTTATTCACAAATTTGCTGAAAAAAGAACCTATTTTTTGAGCCTGCTAGTTCTTGCAACTTAAAGAAAAAAAAATAAATAGGAAAGTAAAAAACAACTCTATAATCACTGACCTGACAGATCAGCTAAAAGCTCTCTGCATGTAGCAGCACCAGATTTTGGGGGGGAAAACAAATGCTACAGAAATAGAAATGTACATGGCTGAAGGACACGGCAGCTGTACACCTGAACAGTAAGATGCTTCTAAAGGATTTCTGGGGGCTAAATATCAGAGCAGAAACCCAAGCTTCGTGGAGAAGCTCCGGTGAGCCCACAGTTGCCAGCTGGCCTCCTCCCGCCAGGATCAGAGGGGGCAATAACATCAATTTATGGATGGATGCTCCTTGACTTACTCCAGACTGCAAAACGACTTAAAAAGCATGTGTAAGCCTGTGGTTCTGTTTAAGTCACAGGGATTTTCTGAGAAGAGGAAATATCTTGCTATCAATAGAGAAAAATCAAGCCAGCGAGAGCCCCAGCTGAGAAAGAGATGCAGCTCTACAACTGCAGCTGAAGCTACTGCCTTTAACAAAGATCTCTGAGCTGCTGCATCTCTGCAAGTTATTTTTTTTTAACCTGAATCTTCCTCATACTCATCTTTTCGTGCTAAAACTGAGCACAGCCTGTAAGATACTTATGAAGAATCTTACTGTTAATTAATAAACAGCCATGGTGGAGGGCAAGATGATTTAGCCACCTAGGTACTAACAGGGGACATCCTCCCAAGTGGCTGTATCCATCATCTCAGTGACAGACTTACACCCTGATCCTTTTCCTGCACCTCTCCCAGGTCCCTTTCCCCAGCACCCCAACCATGCCCAACTGGCTGGGTTTTTTCCCCTCCCTTTCATACTTTTGAGGCTCTTGCCCCCAGGGAACAGCAAGAACTCCCGTGATCAGCAAACCATTGCTCTACACCGTTTATCTGTTACTTTATCTGCTACTTCAGGTGAGCACTTTCGATTCACACCTCATTCAGTTCAGCTGCTGGGGGTTATCTTCCCTCTTTCATCTTCCCACCAAAGTGCTCCTCCTGTTTGCTGCCCTGACAACGTAACACACGGATTTTGGGTGGGTATTGCAACAGCAAGCTGAACCCGGGCACACCCTGAAGCCATCCAGACACGGACAGATCCAATGGAACAGGCAGTAAACAGCGTGACTTCTTCTTTGGGTCATGTGTAATGTGAAACCACACTTCCACCCACCTTCGGAGATACTAAAAGTGGACTTTGAGCAAAAGAAATGACGGGGCTGCTCCGGTGCTTTGCTTGCATCCTTTGCTTAGCAAAAGACAGGCGGTAGAAGTCCAGCCCAGGTCTGAAATTAAGTGTCATGTGTTAGGGGAAAGCCTGCCACAGCTGGAGCTGGAAATGCCCCAGAACCAATATCCAGCTTTAAAACAAGCCGGAACAGACTGTGCCATTTCTCCTGGCAAGGACTAATTCAGGACACTCTAAAATGCTAAACTGCCTTTGGAGGTTAGTATTTCACATTAACAGTGAGGCAAGTGTTGGAATGAAACGTAGGTGTAACTTTCACTGAAGATCTAGACAAAAATCCCTCCAGAGTCAGTGAAAAGAGGCCACCAGGCTGCTTCTTACTCTGCAGCTCAAAACAGGGGCAATCATATGGTTCTAAGATTAGTTTTTGGTCTATCATCTTTTCTGCATCTTTCTAATGTTTCTAATTTGACTTGCAGGAGTTTATCCAGGCAAAAAAAAAAAAGGAAGGGAAATAATTCCTACATTTTGAAGCATTGGAGCTATTTTGTAAAGACAGTAGTTTCCAGCCCCCAGCATTTCAGGGCTGGATTACAGACATGTGGGTTGGAAATCAAATGCCTCCCATGATCCAGCCTTGTCCTCTACCACCACAGTCCCCCACCAGTCCAGTGAGTAAAGCCCAAGGAGCAACCAAAGCAGAGCAACTCAGCTGGTGCTGGTGGCTCAGGCCCACTGCAGACACACGTCCCGTGCTGCAGAGAGCCGTCCATCAGCGGCCAGCCTGGGCAGCAGTCCTGGCTCAATCAGGTGTGGACAGTGTTCACCAGCTGCATCCACCTCAGCACGGTGAATCACTGGACAATACCACCTGCGTGCAAGGAGCTATATAATATATTCACCAGAGGGTTTACCAGACAAAAGGCATCTCTCTCCTATCTCCACAGGCCTGTGGATGGGACCTGTCCTGCTCTTTGCCCAAATACTTGAACAGCTACACAGTTTATCACCATCTCCTGACCAAAAAACCCCCACCCAACCACAAACAAACAAACAAACACCTAATCCACATATTTACCAAAAAGAGGAGGTTTGTTGAAAATATTCAAGCCCTGTAACCCCCACCGTCTAGAGGAAACAGTGGCAGGGCC
The DNA here is from genome assembly GCA_013400655.1 of Mystacornis crossleyi. Lineage (NCBI taxonomy): Eukaryota > Metazoa > Chordata > Aves > Passeriformes > Timaliidae > Mystacornis > Mystacornis crossleyi. The sequence goes on along the minus strand of VYZQ01028167.1, from coordinate 90,874 downwards.
ACATCCATGCAAGCAGAAGCCTGCCAAATTGATGTTTCATGTGGATGCTGATCCTGCCTCCTCACAGCTCTTTTCCTCAGTTAACGAATAATCCCCAATGCCATAATTGTAAAAACACATCTAGCAAAGAGCAGGGAGACTCTTCATGGCTTTCAGCCCCAAACCCCTTTTCACTTGAGGTCCTCCTGTGCTGTACAGCAGACGCTGCTCCCTCAAAAAAAGCAATGTCACAGTGCAGGCGCCTCTTTCTCCAACCCCAAGGCAGCACGACAGTGCTGAAGATGGAAAGAGCATCAGCTGTATCTTCTGAGGATCACTGACTCACAATCACACCTCCACGTCTTCAGGGGCACCAGGGCCACAGCAGGAACACTGGAAGGCAAGCAGGTGTCCCTGGACTGCTCCAGCATCACCACCTTGCTGTTCATCAACACCGTTACCAGAGACCCACTGGAAGTCTCATCTGCCTGCCTGACTGCAGACATGTTCTCGACTGCAGCTTTAACAAGAAAGGGTCTTTCAGCTCGTGGGTCTGTCCCCTGGGGTAAACCTAGACACACCACTTAGATACAGCAGCAGTGTGCTACGTGCACACAGAGCAGGCAATTTTATTTTGCAGATTTTAAATTTTGTATTTTAGCAGAGATGTGATAATGTCCATACATCCTGACTCCATAGCATGAGAAGTTCCTCCCCTCGACAGCAATGCTGCCTCATGAGCCATCTCAAGGCACTTACTTTTCCTTCAGCACCGCTCATTAAAAGAAAACCACAACATACAATTTTTTCCATTGGTCCAAGCAAGGACAGTCTTCCCCTAATCTCTGCTGGATGCTGTCCTAAACTCCTGACCGCCTGCAGCCTGCAGGTATTTAGCTGGCTGCTGTAAATATAAACACAGACAGAACCATCAGCCACAGCTGTGACCACCCCGAGCTACATCTGCACCATGATGGGGCACAGCCGGGTGGAAAGAGCTCTGCAGAGAAAGGGAGTTGGTGCTGAGGGGTCACCTGTTTGTGCCTTGGATGTTCTGCTCAGATCTGCTCCAGCAGGGTGTTGTGGACAACGCCCAGAGCCATCAGGGCACAGTAGGCATGTTCCTGAAGCAACTCTGCCAGGTCAGCACCAGCCAAAATGAGTCCGGTGCAAATGGCCTGAAACTGCCCTGCAGTGCCAGCTCGGGGGGTAAGTGGGGAAAAATCAGATTTACTTCAATGTGCACTGCCAATCCAAAACAAAATATCAGCATTATGGCAAAGGTGACGACAGACTCTTCCTTCTTTTGCTGCCAGACCTCCAAGAGGTGATTTCACAGCTGACAGCCAGCAGCAATAGCCAGTGAGGTGTCAGAGAGCAGCCTGCCTGGGGATGCAGGGGCACAGACCATCCATCCCCTCCTGTCAGACATTTAGATTCTTCCAACACAAGAGCCCAGATTAATCTAAAAGACTTTAAAAACCCTTCTTACCCTGACATTACCAAATAAACCACGCTCCTCTGATACAACATGCCATGGACCTTTCTGCTTCCACAGGCACTTGGCGCAGAAGAAAGCTGATTGCGTGCTCCCTTTGAAGCACAAAATGCCATTACCAAAGGAAAAAATGGAAAAAAATACAAAATGATCTTGCCCTTTCAGGGAAGCACCCAGAGGCATGGCTAGCACACAGTTACATGCAACAGGATCAGCACCACGAGCTTGTGAGCAACTGCTGCTTGCTCCAAGAAGTGACACCTTAGGAGCTCATCCAAAGGGGTCTGCAGCATTTCCATCACCTGCCACATCAACTCCCATGGAGTCCAGGCATGCTGCTGTGTGCCACAGATGTATTTTGCAGGAAGAATTTGGAGCAGTATCCTCATCTAGTCTTTTTCTAAGCGCGGCAGAGGGTAAAGATTTAATTGCTGTTTGTTGGAAATGAGGAAGCTTTAGCAAAGTTTCAGGAGGGCCTTTTTTGGGGTGGTTTTTTTTTTGGTAAGCGCAGTTTCTGTTCTTTAGAATTAGAGAGCTGTGCAGTTTCTGGAGCCCTGGGAAACCACTGACAGAGCACATCAGCATCACCTTGATGGCAGCAGTGGGAGATATTCTGCATTTTTCTCTTCCTACTAAAGACATCACATTGAGCAGCAAGCCATCCCCTGAGCCCAGCAACACTCACAGAGATGCCAGGGTAAGCAGGGGACCAGGCAGTCTCAAGCTCCTGCCACCCAAACGCCAAGACATCAGGTTTGACTGGTAACTCCTAACCCATGAGGCTGGAAACAGCAGAGCATTAAAGGGCAGATCCACAGACAGAAGGAACTCCTACCGATTTAGATTTCCCTTTCCTGCCCTGATTTTTCTGTAATTTATGTCGCCCTCCTTGGACAGAGCCATCCAGGCCTTTAGCAGCACTTTTGTCACCAGCAGCAGCGTGTAGTCCCTGCTCAGATCCAGTCCTCCACACAGGGACAGCTTGAGCATCTCAGTTACCCCATTACAGCACCTGGAGCCATGTCAGGAGCCTGTCCTAACACTCAGCAGAACTCAGCAATGGGGTAGTTATTGGACTTGTCACACTGCAAATAAAAAGTCACTTTTTTTTTCCAGGGCAAAGCTGCTGCTTGTGAAAACAACACCCTCACAATTTAATGCAAAAGCAGGAATATTGAGAAGCAGTGGTGTTCAGTCCTGTCAGTACAAGGCAGTCCTCCCCAGTGCCCACCCAGCTCCAGGACCCCTCTCTACAGTGAGAGGCTGTCAAGCACTCCAAGCATGGCAGGCATTTCTGATAACAAGCCTGCTACCACTGAGTCTGACCTCCAAACACGACTTGTTTGTTGACTTTCAGTATGTGGTTTGTTAGTTTATTTAAGTCAGAGCCAGCTCTTTGAGGAACAAGATGGGAAATGAGAGAGGGAGGAAGAAAGCTACTAGTAAAATCATACAAATCAGAAGAAGAAAGAACTTGTACAGAAAAGAGCATCCTTGACTTTAAGAAGTGTCTGCACCATACAGAGACACACATCTTATGACAGATGTTAAAGCATTACAGTCCATTAAATGCAGGAATTAATATGGTTATTGGAAAGCTAGAGCTGTGCTAAGTGTAACAGGAGATCACAAGTGGAAGAGGCAATTTAATATTTGAGAAAGCTGTTGGACTGAGGAACACTCAGCCACATACATCCAGTGTGCCCACAAGCAAGGGCACCCTGCAGAGGACCACATGTGCACCCAGAGGGGCAGCATCCCTGCTAGCCAAGCAGGGAAGCAGGTTGACATCCCACAATCTCCTCTGCTTCCAGTGCAATTGTAGGCATGGCCATGCTGGAAAAGCAGGGAAGAAGGAACATACCCCGGAATTTAAGCACTGAAAAATAGAGAAAGCACTAGTTTAAGAAGCTTCATCAAGAAGAAATCCTAGGAGGGTTACCTGAAATTTCAGGCTGGTTATTGCAGGCTAACAAAATTGTAAGTAAATGGAAACAGAGTTCTTTGCAATTGCATGTGTGCCAGATTTAGAAGAGGATGCACCACAGCTGGGTCTACCCACGTCAGTAATAAATAACAAAACCCAGTGACTTTTGTCATCCTGCGATTTTTTAGAAGCAGCATTTCCAAACCACCTCCATCTGCAAATAAAGTGTTAAGAGGTGGGGTGAAAACAACCCCAACAAAATGTCCTTAAGAACAACAGAACCTTCTCCATTTCTCCCTGAATTTCAAACTTGCTCCACCCTCCCTCCTGCCAGGTCTCACCTTGCCATGGCTTTTCTCCACCTTTCGGAAACACTTGTTCAAGGAGAGGTTGTGTCGGACCGAGTTCTTCCAGCCAGTGGGGGCCGTGGCGAAGTAGGGGAAGCGGTCCAGGATCCAGCTGTAGATTTCTTTCACTGGCAAGCTCTTGTTGGGGGACTGCTCAATCGCCATGTAAATGAGAAGGCTGAAAGAGTAAGGGGGTTTGGAAGTGGAGGATTTTTTCTCAGGGTTCTGGTAGCAGGATGGTGAGAAGGATGGCACACTGTCACCCTCGATGTCATACAAGGGGCTAACAATTGGAAGGCCCTCACTGCCAAGGCTGAAGTTTGTTAGCAGGTTAGTACTTTCGTGCAGCCAGTTCAAATTTGTGAGCTCATCATCTGCTGAATCTCTGTCCACCACGGTGGCCTTTGGCTTGCCGGCGTCGCCCGCGTCGGGCAGGCTGCCCATCCCATGGCACTGCCGTAGTCCTGCGGCTTTTTCTGCTCCGGCCGTTTCAGCTTTCTTATCCGGAGTCATTCCAGTGACTGGACCCATTTAGCTTGATTGGTCTGCAGCAAAGGAGATGGTCAGAAATCAGTGCAAACCACCACAATCACATCCAGCAGGAGCCCACCAAACCCAAGAGCAGGGCTGCACCCTCCCCATGCTGTGCACAAACACTGAAGTCACCGGTGAGAGCCAGGGTCCAACAGGAGCCTCCCAGTAAACTCAAGAGCATGTGTTAACTCCCCTTGGTTTATGAGCAGAACTTATGGGAAGAACTTGGAAATGGCTGTATCCAGCTAGAAACACCAACTCAGACACAGAAATAATACCTATTTTGATGTCAATATCTGAAACCTGGAAAAAAAGCTTAGCAGGTAAGATCTAATTCTTTTGGCTCGCACATTAACTCTTCAGTTACTCATTATATTGTAAACTGACCCTGTTTAGAAGTGTTTGCCTTTCATGTCCAAAGAGTGAAAAAGGAATTGCAAAACTTAAATCAGCATAAAGTCTATTTGTGGTCTCGGTACAAATGAAGTCTTTAAAACCCCCTACAAGTCACAGTCATTCCCAAGTGCTGCTGCCTGTTTCTGCCAGGGGAAGATCTGGCCAGCCAATCAGTTCATCGGCTGGGTCCCACAGAGCTGCCTGGGCCCAAAAGATCCTTTTCCCCTCCTGCAAGGGAGGGGCCAAAAGATCCTTTTCCCCTGCTGCCCTAACCTGGGCTTCCCTGCAGAGCAGAGAGTGCTGGGACCAGCTCTCAACAGGAAGGGACCATCCACTGGGGTGGCAGCTCAGACCTGGTGCAAGAATAATGTCTGACCATTTAAGATTTAAAAAAAACCCAAAATAACAAAACATTAAAAACCTAACCATAAAATTACTATCTATAAAAAACTGCCACACAGAATGCACAGTCTAACAGGCTACCCATGCTTTAGAGGCATTCCACCAACAAAAACCACCTCGCTTTTAGAGTTTTGAAAGGGGTCTCCTAGCAAACTATGTTATGGGAACAGCTGTTTTTTTCCTGCTGATGGGAACACGTTAGAGCTTCACTGCACCCACAGCTTTGGCCAACACAGCTGAAGTACAGAGCAACAAAACCACTGTACAGATGCAGGGTGTGTCCACACACGGACACTATAGACATAAGACACTGCAACGATGGACGCCGTTTACCAGCAAAGCTGAAGTTCCTATGAACTGTAAAAAGATCCAACAAAACAACCAAACAAAAACCCAACCCCCAATCCAGTTCCCTGCCCCTCTAAGTGCTATCATTCTGGTTTCATGCTCCAGCTCCCGGTGCCAGAGCTCAAGACGAGGACAGTTTCCATATCACATCTCACCAGACAGCTCTACTGGACAGCAGTTACTGGATGTTTTCTTACACCACTTTGCAGTAAACATTTGTCTCCTTGCACTTTCTCCTACGAAGTGTCCAGTACCTGGCTGTGCCACCCCCAGACCCACCAGCTCTAACCTGGCATTGTGTCCACAGCAGTACACTGCCCAGCTTCCTTATTTTGGAGAAGGGGAACGAGATGTGCAATGGAGGAGTGACATGGTGACACAGAAAGGTAACAGGATAATCCATTTTATGCTCCCCAGTCCTGCCAGCCCCTGCCTGGTGCCAGGCAGTCACGAGGTGCAGAATTTGTGCCTCCTGTAGGAAATACACCGTGTTTCCCACCAGCAGTTTTTGCCCCCCTCTTCATCTGCTCGTACGCTTGTACACCAGCTACTGCAAAGCTGCGTTGACAACAGCACCTGCACTTATGCTTACCAGTAGCAATGCTGAAAAACATCCATAAATCTTTTATTTTCTGTTTCTTATTTCTATTAAGTGCAGGGACGAGTATGATTAACTACCAGCTCAGTCAGTATTAAAAAAAGAAAAAAATTAAAGCAAAGTGAGCTGCTCAAATAGCTGGTCAAAAATAGCTTTGCTCTCCCTACAATTTACTTCTCCCCCAAGGCACCAGAGCAGATTTATATTGGCAGTCAGTGATGGCTGGCTTTAAACACAGCCATATATACATATGCTCATGTCACTTCAATCCTTTGTTAAATTAAAAAAAACAAACAAACAAAGAGCTAGAGATAAAATTCATACAGTGAGACAAACCCCAACTCTGCTGCAACGCAAGCTGCTCTGCTCTCCTTATAATGATTAACTTTGCCCCCTTGTTCAGCACCTCTTTAGGCAGCTACACAGGAGCTCACAGCTCACAGCCGTGTTTTGGTAATTTTAGCTCTCGGTTCATGTTGCACGAAATCTCCCTTTACAAATCTTCCGTCAGCATGGCAGATCAGGAACATCCATGTGCTCACACACACATGCAAGTCTGAGGTCCCTGTATTCATTTCTTAGAGGAAACAGGGCAATAAAGTATGTTTTCAACTCAAAAATGGCCTGGGCACGCTCAGTCTTCTCAAAATATAAGGGAAAAAATAACAACTTATTAAGCTGGCACTTATATTCAGGTAGACTTTGTGGTGTCGATGCACTATTTGTTTGCATGCTACTACGTTTTAGTAGAGAATCATTAGCATAAGTAATGCCCTAGTTGAAAATAAAAACTATTTGCAGGTAATATACTTACAGTAAATAACATAGGTTGGTGCCATGTTTCTCTTAGCAGATGCATTACAAAAATCCACACATCTCATTACTTTCTTATCCTAGTCCACCACCTCATACATCTTCTACATGAACACATCAGAAATTAATTTTTTTCCTAGAAAGGTATAAAGGCCATTATTAGACTATTATCAGCTAATAAATAAGAAAAAGTAAAATCACAGGAGAGATGCCAGTGCCACTGGAGCATATCTGAAGGCACACAAGTGGTCAGCTTGTGTGCTCTCCAGAACCCCTCCTCATTCACACAGACCCTTAATGACATCCAAAATCCACAATTTTTTTCTCCATGTGTGCTCTGATTGCCTATAAGCAGACACGACTGTGAGAACACAGCTTCCAAGCTGTCATTTTCAAGATTACCTCTTCCAGTATTTGGGGTTTAATGTTTTACATAAGGGTCATGGGATTCACCAAAGCCATCTTTGCTGTAAGCTGGCAGGGTTTTGTGCTCAGGGATGACCCAGCAGAAAAACCACAGTGAAGAGCAAGGAGAGCAAACTGTGACAAGGAAAGAGCACAGAAGCAGCTCTCCACTGCAGATGTTTTGATAATTCCCATGGGGACAGCCCCAGCCCTGCAAGCAGAGCCACAAGGCAACCTCCGGTCAGGCAAATGCAAAAATCATATCCTTTAAGCACACCTCTGAAAAACCTGGAAGAGTTTGTGCTCTGCCCATGTGCTTTACCCTACCAGTGAGTACAGAGTGACACAGCACACTGCTGTTCAGTGGTATTAACACTTCCAGCTGGAAGCAGTGCCTCATTCATCCAAATCCTAAGGAACTCCAGCATCTATCTCCTGTTAGCACCTTCAAAAGAAAGGCCAACCAAAACATTTACCCCTCAGAGTATCACAATGGAGGTGCACATCATTTTGCACGGTAATTACAGACAGAGGACTATGATCCCAGGGTAAGAAGATTAAAAGGCTGCCAAGTCAACTGAGGTTGCTCAAATAAAAGTTAGGATGCATCAGGAAAGGGGTGAGAGAGACAACCTTCTTCCAGCAGCCTGCTTTTTGGCATCACGTGAAAGCCAGGAGCAGACCTCCCTGCTAATCCATGCCAGTCCAGCACCCAAAGCCCAGTGAAGACTTGTTCTTCCAGAGCACTCACAACCCGAGCAGCAGAGCCCAGGTCCGAAGGGACTGATTAAGGCTGCAGGTGTATCAAGGCAGCAGTCAGGCTCAGAAAAGCACAAAGAGATTGGAGGAGACTCAATGTCTCAAGACATTGTTTGCAGCCTTCTCTCAAACTCACTGCAGAGCTAAGTTTGGAAAAGGTTATGAGTGCTGAAAGCTCCTCAGCCTAGCAGAGAACATCGGGGTTAAACCAGGTTTGTATGGCCCCACAAACACCCCCAGCTATAACTGAATTTTGATGGAAGACCTTGAGCACCGCTACGTTCTGCCACAGGAGCAAATGCTTTCATGTGTGAGCATTTAATGAAGACAAAGTTGCTTTAATGAAGGCCAACCATTTAACAACACTGGAAGTCCACTTGGGCATATCCTCAGGCAAGCAGGGAAGCACGTTTATTTTACAGCAGCTCTTCTTGGAAGAAGTCTCAGCTCCAGCAGAATCCAGGACCAAAGGACAAGGCTGTGGCAGATGCCACCATCCCACCAAAAGTGACCTCCTCCAAACCCAGCAGCATTGCAGCTGTAAGTGTACAGGTATCATTTTAGTACTGTGGCCACCACGCTTGGACTCACTGACCTGGCAAGAAAGAATTCAGCCTTTTTGTCGGAAGATGCCACAGCCTTGTCCATGCCAAGTTAGCACAAGAACAGAGCTGCTGTTGCTGCTTGTTCCTTCTTTGCAGTGGCACCAGATGAAAGGTGCCCTTTTGGCAGCTGCACAGCATCAGTGCCCCAGGTTAGGACAACCTTCTCCACAACTAAATGCACCTCTTTATTTCTGCAGGACCAGCCGAGCAACTAGGTCACCTCTGCTAATAGTGGGAAGACCTGGGGCCTGACAACAGTGCCGTGATTTCCCTCCAGGTTTAAAAAATAATGATTTAAAAAAAAAATATAGTACCATGCATTGCCCAAGTCTGAGGAGTCGAACATAATTTTAATCCAGGGAAAGAGATTTTCAGCTGTATCACACTTAGATTAATGACAGCAGCTCTGCACCCGCTCTCTCCACAACAAGTTCAGGGTATGCAGCTTCAAAGCACTGTGTGCTTTACACGCCACTTCTGTCCTGACACAAGCAGGCTCTGTAAGAGTATTTAAGATGATTGCTATGTGCTTTTGCATGCGAACAACTACACGGACAGCAAACTCCTCTACTGATTTTTCATATTCCCTTGCATCTGCAAGAGGCATAAGGGCTTGTCCTGACTTAAATACATCAATGTGTCAAAACAGCCCAAGAATTACACAAATAAACGATTGTCACCGCTCACCCACCCAAGCTGCGGATAAACTTCCAAGTCATCGTGCACACAGCACTGGACCAGCTACAAGTCTTTGCATGTTGGAGGGAAGAGCAACCCAAAAAAAAAAAAAAATCCTGGCACGACTAATGAAAACCCATCAATAAAAAGCACTCATCGGCCTGACCGGGAGCACTAAAAAGGATGACACCAAACCATTTTGCCCCCTACTAATTCAACCCTTCCCCCCACACACCTCCTTTGTCTCAGGCTGCCCATGCCCTGCACACCTCACACCCCTGCTCGAGGTCAGCTGAGATCCTCCCCCCCAGCCCTGAGGAAGGCCTATATTTGATTATAACACTACATGATGTCACGTATCCAAGACAACTAAAGGCATTACAGTCTTCCAAAGATAAAACCACCTCTCAGCCATACATTTCAGCAAGCTGGGACCCAGTGTCTGTGGAAGAGATGAACCCCTGGGTTGACAAAGGACAACCAGAGATGCTCCCTGGGGCAGCACCGACTGCAGACAGGGCCCTTCCTGCTGCTCCTGGCTTGCAAAGCGGGGGAAAATTTTTAAAAATGGTTTAAAAAAATTTTTTTAAGGCAGTTATCACCTTCTCAAATCCAGCCTGAAAATAAAACCAAACAACCAAAGGACTGGACAAGCCATAAGCTCAGGGGCTTCATTTGAACCCTGGCATTGGTGGGCTCAAAGGGGAAGAGAGGTTTTCCAGCCATATGTGGAAATACTTCCAAGCCTCTCTCATGTCAGTGTTTTCTCACACCCTGTGATATAATTAGAGACAGGGTGGGGGAAAAAAAGTAATGAAAACCAATTCAAAGGTCCAATATTAAGAAAAGTTAAGAAATCCTGCAAAAGGGAAGGGATTAAATAAACCCTTATCATAGCCCAGGAAAGGGCAGGGAGCAAGAGGAAGATTTAATCTAATTTTTTTCATAAAAGTTTGCTTTTTTTTATTAAATACACATATATACACACACATACGTGTGTTTGTGTTTGAAACAAATACCTGAAAGGAAAACGGTATGTGAACTCAGATATGCCCGGACCTCAATCCAAACCCTGTACAAAGCCCAGAGCCTCTGGGACATTTATTCCAGTGTTGTTTTCAGAGCCTTTGCAAACGTGAAGCCTTTCCAAAGGCTGCAGTCACTCTTGGACCTGGTTCCCTGTGCCTCAGATTTAAAACATGCACATGAAAACAGTCTAACAGAGAAACTGGGATATGAAAATAATTTTTAAAAAACCCAAACCCAAACAAGCAGCGAAATCTAAACTATTAAGAAAAACCTTTGATGTCAAAAAAAGGGGAGGGGAGGGAAATCAGTGCTTTCAAGGAAAATGCCTTACAGCCAACAGTAGCTTTCCAAGAGATGCTTATGGGTCATTTTCCTTAAATTCAATACTGTGCTTGCTAAGAGGACTAAAATGTAAAAAAAATGTAAACCAATGATATGTTCACAAGTGAGCAAATGACTTGCAAAGTAATTCTGATGCTAATTCCCTTTCCAGGGCAACCCTTCCATGTGTTTCTCCACCATCCTCTTGAAACAGAAGTGAACACAGCTACACTTCAGCTGGTGTCAGTACCAATTTACCAATCCTAGAAAACATAAAGCTATCTTTTCCATACAGCTTTTCTGCCTTTAAAGTACCAAAACTCCCGATTTCCAGTGGAAACCAACAATCTGAAGCTTCACCCCAAGTGACCCTTCCTACAGATTTAACTGGAAAGCACCACTGGAGCTGTATCAGAAAACCACATCACCAGTACAACTTGGTGACTGCAAAGCTGTCCCCAGTTGCAGCTTCCCAGCTCCTGCTCCTAAAGCTTTCCTCCAGAGCCCGGGGAAGGCAAAGCAATGCTCTTTGCTGCACTGACCTCCCTGGCCAACTTGCTTTTAATTTTATTCCACCAGTGTTGAACTTGGCTTTCTGTTTAAACAAACAAACAAATCCTCCTACTTTTGACTACTCGACATCCCTAAATCAAACCAAACTGGCTGATAACAGGGATGATCCTCACAGACCAGAGGATGAGGGATGAGTGGCTGCTGCTTAGCAGCAAGCTTCCCAGCTTCCAATCCTTCAGTTCTACTGCATGAAACTTTTCCAGGCACCAGGTTCTCTCCCCATCCAGTACTCAGCTTTTAGGCAACCACGTACTTGCCCCAAATCTAAGCACCACAACACCCAGTGACACTGCTGAAAAGAAAGCACAGGACCATGCTTAAACTGGGAAACTAAAAGTAGCAACAAACTGCAAGTTAGGAATGCACTGAAAATAACCTGAGAGAAGACACGAAGACTGAGTGTGCAGAGAGTAGGGGTGGAGGTGATGCCTGCAGTAGTCAGTTTAATGGAGTCCCTAACGTTCTCTAACCCTTGAGGAAAAAGCAGGGAGTGCTAAGTCTAGTCTGAACATAAAGGGAAAAAATTTTGAACGCACAAGGCAAAAAAAAGGTCAAAATCCACATCACTGACTTTCAGCATAAGTATTCCCATCTGCACAAATTCCAGGCTTCTCTTAAAATGGTCCTGGTGCCCCTGAGCAACCACTCAATAAAATGGGTATTCCTGCCCCAAACACAGCAGACGTGTTTCCCAGCTGCTGACCACACAGGCCAGCACTGAGCACTCAACAGCACTCTCCCAACCTGGAGTGACCCAACCCTCGTGCTTCCACAGCCATAATGTTTTATAGGGAGCAGGCAGAGTACCAAGGGTCATAAAGATGCTGGCTGGCATCAGGCAGCACTTCTTCCATTCCGTGTAATTTATTACCCAAGCACAGTGAGCTGCCTCTTCTTGCTGACCTAAATTGTATTTTGGAAGCACCATGGAACATCACTGCGTGCTTTTACCCAGCATGGTGAGGATGAGATGGAGCGCGTGATCACCAAATCAGCAGGTGTAACGTGACAGGGAACAAACGCACACCTATCGCGCATAAAGATCCGGCCAGGAAAAAAGGTGAGGCAGTGTCTCATGGTTTTCTTGTGTCTTCTCTGGGAGCAAAGGCAGCCGCTGGATCTGGAAGGAGACACGCAGCCAGAGGGACGGGGTTTGCAGCCTGCAAGCGAGCACTTGTCGAGAGCAGAGCGGGGCTGCCGTGAGTCACCCTGAGCCACCACAGCAGCGACGCAGCGCAGGAAGTTGCCCAACACCATTTCAGTTGTGGAGCAGCAACACACACACACACACACACACACACACACACACAC
>VYZQ01028167.1:43055-77504 GCA_013400655.1 Mystacornis crossleyi | reverse complement strand
CACCCCCACCCCCACCCCAAAAAACCAAACAAAAAAACCCAAACCCCAAACACTAAAAGCACAGCAAAGTCCTACACTTATTTCAGGCAACTCAAACATACAACGTGACAATCACCATCTCCTCTCTGTTTCTGCAAAAGTTAAGTGGCACAGCTGGACACAAGTGAGCCCCCAGCAGAAGCTGATCTGCTGCAGCAGTGCGCGGCTGAGGTCAGAGATAACACATCCTGGCACCCGGCTAAATTCATCAGCTCAAGCCCCGTGCTGCGCTAATTGCTACTATAGAGCTTTCAGTTCAGACTTGTGTCCAACTACCTTCTGCAGAGCTTGGGAAATGTGAGTTGGCACCTGCCAAGAAAAAAAAAAAAAACAAACTAGCAACCTTCAAACTAGTTCAAGTTTCCCGACATAAGATAATGCCATCTTAATTTTTCTTGCATAGATGCCGCATCACACCAGACTTTAAGGAGGGGAAAAAACCCCAATCCAAGAAACACAACAGAAGTTAAATGATTCACATGTCAGTATATTACAACCCAACTATTACTAAATCCATCTAAATGTAAGCCCACTGATAACAAGATCTGGAGAGTGTGTGTGCGCGTATATATGTATATATAAACATATATACATGGTAAATTATCTATAAAGTTATCTTGTTTTCATAGATTAGACACAAAGCTAATCAAATTGCTTTCTCAGCATTTAAGTCCACCGTAATTGAGCATGTTGAACTCCACATTTAGAATACAGCATACATCCACAGGCAGGCACCAGGGCAAGAACATGAGTTTATTGGGTCCTCTTCAAGGTTACCCTTTATTTTATTTCTTTGTTCTTTTTATTCTTTCTTTGGGCCTTGTCATAATCCAAACCCTTACCAACAAAAGCCAGTTTCCGCTCCCGCAGAACCTGAGCACCAAGCACGCCGGCGTGTCCAAGCGGGAGCAAAGGCAGGAAGGCAGTGGGATGCTGCTCCGCTGCCGCCACCAAGTCATCGCCCAACTTCACCAAAAAAACCCGAAAAAGATGGAAAACTGCGAAGGGCCACGTGCATATCCCAGCTTCACCTCGAGCACTTTGCCAGCCGTTTCCTGGATTTTACCCCCAAAAAGCGGGAACCCCGGAGCGCCTCTCCCACACTGCCCCCACCTCTGCAAGCCACGGACGCTCCGCACATCCCCGGGGGCTTCCCGCCGGTTCGGGGACAACGGGGCGCGGCCGAACAACGCCGAAAGCGGCTTTAACTCATCCAGTGAAGCGCCTGAGTTTGACGGCGGTGACCCGGAGGCGAGGGGCACGTCGGGGCCGCGCTCCCGGGTCCCGGCCCCGGGCTGGCCCCGTCTTCCATCACGCCAGCTGGAAGCGCGCAAGAAGCGCGGGTCTGCCCTGCCGGAGGGGCGGGTGAAGGGGGAGGGGGTCACCCGAGTAAACCCCGCGGGCGGGCGGACGCTCCGCGGAGCCGCGCCGGGAGGAGGAGCCGCGGGGGCACGGCCCCGCGGGGAGGGGGTGCGTGGGGACCCCCCCGTTCCCACGCATCGCCACCGAGAGCGGCTGAAGAGGAAGCGCCGCCTCCGCGCGTTGTCCCCACGCGGGGAATGAGGGGACACCGGTCACACCGCCCGCCCCTCCCCCGGCACCGGCGGGACCCGCCGCCGCACTCCCCGCGCTTTCCCCTTCCCCCACGAAACCCTCCCGGAGCGTCAAAAACAAAAAAAACTCACCCCCCAAACCCAGACAAAAGCCGAAAGCTAAACAAAAAGAAGGCGTGGGGGCAGCCCGAGCAGGCGTGGGGGCGCGGGCGCGGCGGGCGCGGGCGGCACTCACCGCGGTCATGAAGCCGCGCGGCCGGCGGCGGACACAATATGGCAGCGGGGGGATGTGTCAGGGAGCAGCTGCTCCCTGCGCAGCGGCGGCGGCGCCGCCCTCCCGCTCCCCATGGCAACCGCGAGCAAGCTCGGCCCCCCGCCACCGCNTTTTTTCTTTTCTTTTTTTGTCCTCTTACCAAAAATGAAGCCACCACCGCCGCCGTGTTTGCCCTGCCTTGTAGCGCACTGTCGTCCGCTCGTGCTTTCGGCTTTCAGCTTTTCACGGCAAGAACTCTGCTGTTTGTTCAGCAGGGTTGGACAGCCCTGCACGCACTTGCAGTTTTACAACATCATAAAGAGGACCTCGGGAAGTTGCTTGCAGGGAGAAGGCTTGTTTCAGAGCTGGTCTTCCACTGCAAGAAAATTTTGTTCACTTTCCCAAGGTTTCCTCACTTTCTGTGTACAGCTTAGGCCTGCCTTATGATGATTTGTGGTAATTTTATTTATAAGGAACGATGGGATGCGTTTCAAGGAAATTCCCCCACTCCACGTTAGAAGGAACCAGTGGTTGGGGATTTTTATTTTATTTGAAACAATTTCAGAGAACAACCTCTTGGGTTTTTTAAGAGTGAGGATATATCAGGCTCAGGGTTATAGCAGGCAGAATATTCCTCCAAGGGGAGAGGATCAAATCCAGAGGCAGGGGGGCTCCTTCCACTGCACCATAAAGCATGACCAGCTTCAGAAACAGAGCCCAACCACAGAGTTCTGATCAGAATAAATTATTCTCAGCTACTCTCATTTAGCTCCTACCTAATTTCCACTGATTGAATGCGTTATGATTCATTCAACCTTTTCTTTTTCCTTTTACAGCCTCAGAAGTTAGCCAGGGCCTTCCTACCCTCTCAGCAGACAACAGAAGTGCACTTGTATTAATTATGTATTGCTAAAGCCATCTAACGCTGAAAGCATCCTCCATTCCCAAATCATTAAAAATAGACCTAACACTGCTGGTATCAGCAACGCTTTGCCTGTAAGAGGCTCTTTTGCCTAAACTCCTATCCCTCTGAAAGTGCACATCAGCGTGCCTTGTGTGCCTTCCACACCTCAGCCGCCTCGGCAGAGGGAGGAGCAGGGCCCAGCGGAGCATTGTTTGCCCGTTGGGATCAGGGTGTGTTGCTTCGACTTTTGCCCAGCTAGGCGGCAACCTGAAAGAGAGGCGTTTGAATCCAGGATCCCTCCAGCTCCAGTTTATTGCGTGGAAGGTTCAGTTTGGGCCACCAAAGGTGGTATCTATTCTCAACCTTTGATTGCATTTACACCCTGGCCTTTAAAATGTGTCTGCTCACAGGTTCTTTTCCATTCACCTCTTAAAAATGTAATCTGAGTTCAGTAGGAATGCACGCTCTCTCCTCCTTTATAGTTTAGTGGGAAAAAAAAAAAACACCACAAAACCAAACAAGAATGAAAAAGATAAAAGCTGTAAGTGCCCTGAAAGTTGACACCCCCTCAAAAAAAACAAAAATAAAACTTGGCCTTTGAACCAGCATTTTATTTAAACCAACTTGTAGCACAACACTTCAAATACAATACAGGGTTTCTACACCTCCTGATAAACATTGTCACCTTTATCTTCCTCAGCCCTCTCTACTCCTCAGCATACCCATGTTAAGCCTTTTTGGCTTTAAACTGTACTGCTTTACTGTATTGTACTACTGTACTAGTTTTTGTTAAAAATCCACCAGTTTTGTACCAATAAAGACAGTAACCAAGATGTGAGGTTTTCTGCATCTCCCCCTTATCTCCACGTCCAGCCACAGTCACCTTCACTCTTTGGCAGCCTATGAAGTCACTGGTGGCTCCAGCAGTGCATCTGGGACAGGCGACAAAAGAAAGTCCAGCCTCTTAGAGAGGCTTAAACTTTCTGCCTCATGTCCTACTCATTCCCATAAGGCTCAGTAGGCAACGTTAACTCTCCCAGCAGTTCATGTATAGTTGCAGCTCTGCAACAGCTTGTCTGTTCAGGGTTAGAGAGACTGTAGCCGGTGGGGTACAGGGAGATTTTGGGTCATCAAGGGTACACTCACACCTCTCCTGATGTTTGCCTGTCCCTGCCTGTACTGACTCCTGGCTAGCAACATTAGTCAGCATCAGGATGCCTCACTTAGTGTCCAGGCAGCTCCCAGATGATCAAGGGAACTGCGTTTGTCTCTGTTCAGTGTCCACACCAAATTTGATCCCTGCTTCCTCACCGTGGTCCATTTTCCCTGCTGAATTCTGCATGCGATTAGTGACAGCAGGAGGGAGCAGGTGGTGGAGGGCTTGGAGCAATGGCATCGGACAGAGCCAAGGCCACCTGTGTCATCCTGCCGTGCGTTTGATCACCTCCCAGAGGCTGGAGAGCCACAGCGTGGGGGATGCCCTGCCAAGGTGTTTTGTGCAGGATCCCCGGAAGCTGCTTGCTCCCACATTTCAGACTGAAGGCATTAAGTAATTTCTTCCTGCAATGTCCCCTGTCCCACGATGGAGGCCTGTGGCTGCTGGCAGTCTGAGACCTCCTTGGTCTCCCTCATGTGCCATCTTAGTTTTCTACTCAGAGCACTAGAGCTACTGAGGGAAACCTACAGCAAAACAGCAATCATGCAAAGCAGAACTTACCCAATAAATATGACAAGGACATATTTTCCAACACATACCTTTAAAATAACTGGGACAAACATTAGTCATGATACTCCGTGTTGGTCTCTGCACAGTTCCCCAGGATGTCCATGAAGCCCCCCCTGCAGCCCCCCCGACAGCAGGAGGTGTGAGGAAGATGGGCGGCAGAGGCCGAGGCAGGTGCTGAGGAGGTGGCAGGAGGTGCCTTCCACCCTACCCTTGTCACCTCCTGCTTGGCTTGAGCCAAGACAGACTCACAGAGACTGCTGGTGCCTCCTGGCCCGGCTCCAGGCTGTCCTTGAATGTCCTGCCCACTGAAGGACAGCCGCGCCTGCTTTGCCAAGGCAGCTGTCATCACTGCAGCCCTCCTTCCTGCCTCCTGCATGGTTTCTACCAGAGGCTGGCTGTCCTCTCCCCTTCAGGGCACAGCCAAGGTTCTGGGTGACTTGCCATCATCACAGGTGGTTGAATGCAAGAAAACAAACAGAAAAACCTGAAGTGTTTTTGTTGTTTGGGTTGTTTTCCACTATGTGCAGAAAATCGGGCCTTCCACCTCTTCCAGGTCAGGGTCAATATCCTCAGATCTCCACTCTTACCTCAGTGCAAGATATGGATGAAGAAGGGCATCCTAGGAGAAGACTCTCTGAGCACAGAGGACAGTCATCCAAATCTGTTACGTGGAGGACAAGCCCACTGGGAAGATAACACCTGCCTCCTGGCAGCTGCAATTTCCTTCTCCTGGGAGGAGAGGGCACAGTGGGGATCCTCCTAGGGTTGCCTCAGCCAGCCTGTGCCACCCAGCGCCATGAAAGCACCTCCTCACCCAAGCTGTCATCTGAAGCTCAGGGCATGTTCAGTGCTCTTAGGCTGCACCCAAGAGCATGGAGATTAGGGAAGGGCGAGAGGGGAACTGCTACAAAGCAGAGGGGCGGGTGCCAGAGGTGCAATACCATGGGTGTGTGCTGGGAGAGCCAGCAAGTCCCACTTACTGTGCTGGGATTTCTGCCACACGTGTGAACAGTCAGCCAGGCTTCATAGTGTCTCAGCACTTCTCCTCATGAAACCACAAGCCCTTTGATCCTGGTGACCTACACCTGGTGTATCACCCTGTAAAAAGCTGGCATAAGAGTTTATCAGGTTAATCCGTCCAGGAATAGCATTGTCTCTTCCACGGAAGCAATCCCGGCTGCTGTTCACGGCTCTGGCTAACTTTTCTTTCTGCCCAGGGATGCTGTGAGAGAAATGCTGGCCCAGAACTGGTTGGACACCTGCTTCTTCTAGGAATTCTTGTTGCAAGCGGCATCTCTGATTTACATTGACAGCCCCATTTGAAGTAATAACTTCAAAGGGACTTCCTATTTCTCCGGGTTGGTGTGTCTGCCTACTCAGCTCCCACACCGTGACTTTCTGCTTGCGGTTTCTATCTGGCGATGTCTCCTGCTTTGCTGCCTCCTACCACCAGCCTAGTTTAGCATTTGATCTCTTCCCTTGCCCTAGGCAAAGCCACGAGGGACACTGTGCAGTGTGTGGTTTGTAGCATTTCTGCTTCCACCATCCTGCTGCCTGCCACGTTTGCTCTCTCTCAGCTCTTTCTATGTCCTGAATGGGAGTCAGTGCTGAAGTTCTTGTTCTTATTGTAGCTATATACAGACAGGTCCACAGTCATTCATTTTAGGGACTGAATATGCCCTCAGCCTTTTCCTTTACTCCTGAACACCTCCTCCTAAGACTGAGGGTCTGTTAGCATCTGCTGAGACCCACCTTTCTATGAACATCTCACCAGTGTAGATCCAGACCTCAGACAAGCAGGTAAACTACAAAGGAAGTTGTAGGGGTAATGTTACCTGTAAAAATTAAAATTTAGATGATTTCTGAACCATACAACCACTGATTGGAAAAATGTACAGTGTTGGTTGCAGTATTCCTCCCACACCACGTCACATGTCCATGAACCGAATTAAATGTCTTGAATTACCATCAAAACATTAAGACTTTTCAATATCGGATCTCCAAAAATGTTTTCAGAGCTAAGAAGTTACCTTTATTGGAAAGAGCCTGAGAATATTGCTACTCTGGGAAACACTTTGAGTGGGAATATCAATCCTAGTTGCACCTGGTTGTGTGGTATAGATTTGCTAGATCAGTAAATGATGTAAGCCTAAACCTGCATAAGATAGTTCTGCAAAAAGAGAATAGTGAATATGTTTTCCAGTTTAGCTGAGTAACTTGAGGGTGACTTTTTTTTTTTTTAATCTTCTAAATAATGCAGCTGGAAAATACACACAAGGAGATCAGACAAGATGCAGTCTGGTTTGAAAGCTTTTGCATAAGAACTTACTCAAGAATGGACAAATCAATCGTGGAGCAAAGCAAATGTGGTCTACCTTAGCAACACATCATATATTTAGCACTGTCATCTATTTACCCTTAGGCAGGAGGAAGTTTGTCTGTAGACTTGCTATCCTCAACAAATGATGGGGAATAAAATCAGCATCTTCACTACTGGAAAGAACTTTGCATTGCTGAGAGGTAACTTGCCTCCCTCTCTTTATGGGTAATGCAAATACCTTAGAGAAAATAGTAGCAATTTCCTAAATAAGACCAAGTCAATTGTTTTTGTTGTGCACAAACAAAAAGATTCATGCCTTGTAGTATCTAGCCCACTATGTAATGTGCCAGGCTGAATTACCCAGAGATACTTTGTTTTGAAAGGAGTGCAGAAATCCTGCAGGTTTAATTGCCAATAAATCAGCATGACCTCCACTCCCTGACACTTTTTTTTCACAATGATCTTTTCAAGCAGAAAATGAAGAGACTGATTTTTACAGTGTGTGCATACTGCCTTTGGAGAGATAAGAGCAATGACACACAGGCAGGTTCCTCCATTAAAAGCCATCCTAGATAATGAAGGACTCAATCAATGGTGTGTTCTGTTTGCTTTCTGCTTATTTTCACCTTGTGTTATGGCACTCTCTTTTTGTTGTGATTAGGAGAATACTTGCTTGTTTAACAATTGGCTCTCAACTTGTATTCGGTAGTACTTGAAATGAATTTACTTGTGGTTCATTTTTATGCTGATGCTTAAAATTTTAAGACAAATGGCAGTAGTTCAAATTCTGATCTGAGGTTAAATATCTGACTAAGGACTTGGCAGCTTGAAGAGAGCTTGTGCACTTTTAAAAGAAACTTCTGATTTCAATGCAAAATACTCATTATGGTGCCTCTCAGTAACAAAGTTTTATGGTTTTACATTATTATTCAAAAGAAAAGGTACGATTTAAAGCCCAGTGAAAAACCTGAAAGCTACCCCCCAATCTTCCTGCACGTTATAAGCTTTACTTCTCATACCAGCTTTTGCTTAGCCTATCTTTAATACAAATATCTTCAAGCATTTACAAGTGCTTAGCTTCAAAACACTGAGGCAGCTGGTTATTATAATCTCCTCTAATACGGATGGTTTCATCTGTATTACAGCGGGGGGGACTGGGAGGGGAACAGCATCTCATCCTCGTACAGTGGTGGGCTGGGGTTCAGCATCTCTGAAATAATCCCCAGAGAGATTTGCTTTCATCCTGCCATCAGGATGTGTTTTGGATGAATTAGAAACAGGACAGAAGAGCTGTGGCTCTGCTGTCGGATGTTTTTGAACTCATGTTACAGGTGATGCCATCCTCATGTTCAGCAAGAGGAATGCACAAGCTTTCCAGGGCTGGGAGGACAGCTCTGGGACGTGCTCTGTGAAGATCCCCTTTGCACAGACACAAACCAAGGAGCGCCTGGCACGAGACAAAGCAAGACAATGATCAGCCTACTTGATCCTTGTGTCTTCCTGGGTAGTTTGTGCAATGCTGTCCTGGTTTCAGCTAGGGCAGAGTTAATTTCCTCTCAGTAGCTGTTGCAGTGCTGTGGTTTGGATTTGGAGTAAGAATGGTGTTGATAGCACATTGATGTTTTGGGTTTTGCTAAGTCATGCTTATCTTAAGTAAAGGACTTTTTCCCTGTCTTGTGTTCTGCCAGCGAGGAGGTACCCAAAAAAACCCGAGAGGGAGCATAGCTCGGAGAGGTGACCTGAACTGACTAAATTCCACACTACGCATATTCCACACCATGGAACATTATGCCCAGTGTATAAACTGGGGGGAGTTACCAGGAAGAGGGGATGATCTGGGTTCAGGAAGGGAGGGTCTGGCATCTGTCAGCAGGTGGGGAGCAATTGCACTGTGCATCACGGGTTTTTTCCCTTTTTATTATCATTATTATTATTATTGTCATTTGCAATTATTACTGAATTTCACTTTATTTGTGATTATGAAACTGTCTTAACCGATGAAGTTTACTTTGATTCTCCTCCCCATTCCACTGTGGTGGGGAAGGGAGAGAAAAGTTGTGTGAGAGTGGCTTAATGTCCAGCTGGGCTTAATCCACAACCAGAACTTTTATGTCAAGAGATTGCTATAGAGTTACGCCATCATTGGTATCGAAGTGTTGACTCAGGCAGTACAAGTTACCAGTTCCAGTGACTTCATGATATGTTAAGAGCTCATAAGAAGAGTAGTGTGGAGTTCTGATCCTTCCAGTCTAGGGACAACATGGCTTCAGACTTCGGGTACACTGAAAACTGTGGGTTTGCAGCCCGGTGCAGCAGGGAATTTACCCTTTGTCTGAATCTCCCCCCACTCCTGAAGTTGTTTGATAATCTCTCCATACAAGAGAAACTCAGGACGTGTGGTCCTTGTATGAGGTAAATAGCAATGGCTGGTTTGGTGCAAACCAATTCTCAATGAATTTTTCAAGCAAGCTAAGAAATTCACTCTCACATGGATGATATTCCATTATCAAGTGAAAAGTCACAGCCTGCTCCAGTCAACGATTTCAGACAGGCTCCCTGCCTGGAAATGTTAGAAAGATAATGGTCAAGGACCTTGTGTCTGCTTGCTGCACTGTCTCTGACAGTCAAATTCACATTTTTGTTAAACTTTCACTTTCAGGGGATGAACACTGAAACCCTTATCCCCATGTGCTGGGGGCTGGCATGGCTCCTGCCGGCTGTGTCTGAGGGGCTGACTTGGAGAAATAAAATGAAGGGATACCGAGCAGATAAAGATCCTGACCTGTGACATTGCCATCACTCAGAATATAAAAGGCACGGAAGAGAAGGGTGAGTGAAATGGCTTCTTTATTCTGTAGACAAAAAATACAATTTCATTCTTTCATTGCCTGGGCAGGATGTGCTGGGCAGAGGGATCAACTGTGTTGAAACTCCTGGCTATGCAATAAAATTTGTCCTCTTCAGTGCACTGATGCTGTGTGTAATCTCATGAGTCAGAGCAGGAGATGGATGAGGTCTTAGAAAACAATCTGGACTCAGATGTCCTGTTGGTTATGGTCGTATTTGGAGAGAAGAAAGCCTATTCAACGCCAGCTGGTGCATTTCTCTGTGGCATTCAGGAAGGTGCCTTCCAGTTGATTGAGGGCAGCGTAATGATCACGCAGCATTTTGTTTGGCTGATATATTCATGTACTTACTGCAGCCAGCAAACCGTATGCCACTAATGGTCTTTGGTTGAGTGTAGGAAGCCTTTTCTCTGGAAGCCAGTGCTTTTGGGCACACTCACAATACCCATCACTCATGGATTATCAAGGTTTTAATCCATTTCACGATCAAAGTACCAACACTGGCTTGCCAACATTAAGTCTGTGGATCATGGATGTGCCAGGTATCTGAGGTAGTCGTGCCAGTAATGACTGGTGGTGTAGACCTCTACACCGGCTGGCACATCCTGCTGGGGAATGGCCCTTTAAATGCTCAAGTGGCATCTCCACCCGTCAGCTGGGTGGCTTTGGCAGCTGTCACTGCTCAGGCAAGGCTGGCAGGTCCTTCTCAGCACAGGAAGGTGCAGCACAGCACCTCTCACTCATACCACCACAGCATCCAGCTGCAAGCGGCCAATGGAAGTTCCCCAGGGATGTTTCCGTTTGTGAAAGGGAATTTACAAACTGCTAAAAAGCAGATAAAATAGAGGATGGGCTGAACGTTGGAAGGACAAAAAGCAACTCTGTGCAAAACCATGTGTCCGCACATGTACGTCTAGAAAATCCACATCTGAAGTTGGTTTTAGTTAGGAACCAAAGAATAGTCATCCTGCCTCTCCTTCCCCAGGGTATTATTGTTGGCTCTCTTTTGGGGCAGACAAAATTTTGGTGTCCAGTGAAAGATAGTCCTTAAACCCTTTGTGTTGTTCACCAAGCACAGTTTGTGTTGAATATACAGTGGAGAAAATCCACAAGAATGCTGTTTGAAACTCATTTATGAGCCTATCATTGCCCTAAGGGAGCTGCTTTGACCAGAGGCGCTCAGTGCAGGAATGAGACCACAGAGTTCATTAAAATGTCAGGAATTAGCAGTGTATATTCCCCACATTCTGTTACTTAACTTTTCATTTGTACTTTTAAAAAATGAAGTGTTTTGCCCTTGCATGAATCTGCCAGGAGAAAAAGAAGAGGGTTGAATCAGAAATCAAAGGCAAATAAAAAAATTAGAGCTCAGATGCAAATGTATCTCATAACTCAGATATACCTGATGAAGGGCTCCCAAGCCCAAATCCAAGGTGGGAGAGGGGACAGGGTGGGAAGAGACGTAGACTGTCCTCTAGTACATAATCTGCAAGGAATGCCAGTTTTAAGAGGCCACTTTGCACAGAGTTGGTGCTGGGGAGGAAGACCCGACACCACATCCCAGTGAGCTTGGTCTCTGAGCTATGGAGCCCCTCATCAGAAGCCATTTCTCCACATCTTATCTCCAGTGTCTTCAGAAAAATTAGTTTCACGACAAATATTGTTTCTACATCCTTGGGAAAAAGTTGTGGGTTTATGACCAGGATTTCCTTTTCTTTTTCCAGTGCAAGATTAGGTTTTGGCCAGTGAAGCTGCCTGATGAGTTTTGGAGAGCTGGTGGTGTGTCTTCTGTACCTGCAGTTGCTGGTGGGGTGGTTCTGCACCCTGACTTTGACAGGCTATAACAGCCTTGATGTCCTGCTCTTTCTTTCACCTGTAAAAACCCAAATAATTCAGAACTGTTTAAAACTTAAAGCTATCCAGGAGAGAAAAGTTTTCTCTATCTTCTGCCAGTCCCAAGGCTTGAGATGATCCAAGGTGGAATTAATATTCCTTCGGTCTCTCTACTGCCGTATATCAAATTTCCCTAAAACGACTGTAATCAAAACACTTATCACTGAACATTACACTTAACAAGCAATTTCCACATTTGCATGTAGGATTGGTTACCACTCAGCAGCAGTTTACAGCTCTGTAATCATTGCAAGGAATTTTCTCCATATGCCCCTGAAAATATCCAAGCTGATGTTCCTGAACTGGACTGTTTAACTTTTTCAGGGTTACCCTGGCTTTCAGAAACACTATGAGTTACTGATTGTATTCCACCTCTACATTTTCTTTGTCTTTTGAAGCTGAGATTATTGTATATATGTGTGTGTGTATACATGTATTTTTTTACACGTGTGAATACATGTGTGTTTTGTATACGCACAATTTAACTGTATATATATAATCGAACTGTAAGATTACACTAAATATTCAGTATAAATCCACTTTGTTACGGGTGTTCATGGAGTTCAGCAAACGAATGGGCTGTGTTCAGGTTAGAATATCTGGGGTTTCAACAAAGTAAAGAAGAGTAGTGACAAATGGCTAGGCTCAAGCAGAGTAATCCTCATTTGAGTAAATTTTCTGGGATATTCCTGGGCATCTTGCTTGGTTTGGGATGAGAGAATCTGCCTTAGAGCAGTTTCTTTCCTTTCTGGAATCTGTGAGAACATCTCCAGTTGGGTGCACAAAGTCAAAAGCACCTTCTGCACACCTATTTCCCATACTTGACAGGGACTACCTCTGCCAATGCAACAGGAGAGGCTTTCCCTGCCCTTTCCAAGGAGGCAGAAGGGACCAAGTTCAGGCTCCAGCACCTTTTCTCCCAGTCAGTCTAAGCTTGTGGTCCCAGGATGGTTACTGGAGAACCTTTTAGAGGATTTTCCCCCTGGGACTGGAGCAGTTGCTCTAAAACCCGCTGTAACTCATCTGCAGAAAGCAGCCGCCACTGTGACCCCACTTGGCAGAGCACCTGCGCTTCCTGGCAATCCTGCTGGCAAACCTGCAAGCTCTGCCTGTTCAGAGCATTGTTCCCTGCCTCATTCTCTGCTGTATCTCTCTTCTGAAAGTCACTCCTGATTTACAGCAGCATAGCTTGGACAGTGTAACTTAGATCAAAATCAGGCTCTGAGGCATTTCACGTCCGTAAACCATTACACTTTATCACCAGAAATCTTTAGACTCATATGATTTGGAGAGTTGTTTAGACTCCTTGGTACTACAGCCCACTGGAGGGGTTGTGCTGTGGGCAAAGAGAGGTGCCTGTCAAGCTCCCTGAGCTATAAATGCTTCTGATATGCACATCTGTGCAACAGCTGGCAGGGATTACTGCCTGGACCTGATTACAGCTGTCCAGTGGACTCATACATTCCGGCATCTGCATGGGGATAGCCTCTGCCGTAGCTGAGGATCCACCTATTTCTGTTTAATCCACAAATAAAAGATGTTGCATTAACAAAATTGCATTGTTTGCCTTTCTTGAGAGGGCCCAAGGCCTCCAGACATTGCAGGTGCCTTGGCCAAAACCTGGGGGTGGAGGAAAGCCTCCAACCCACGTGGAAAGCACACATTCATTCTGAGAGAGTCAGTGGGGAGATGGGAGCCTGATGAGAAACATGATGAGAAACAAAATAAAATGCAAATCGTCGTTAACGTTTCATGTTACATTGTTTGACATCCGTTCTGGCGCTGACCCTTTTGTCTGAGAGAAAAACATCAGACAAACTCAGGAGACAGAGAGAAAAACAAGTTTTTTTTTTACTTATCACAATGAACAAAAACTGCATTTAATTCTCTCTGAACTGATGTCTTGCTCAAATCAGTTTTGACTTGGAAACATGGAACGAGATCATCAAGAGGACCCAAGTAATTATTCCACTGGCATGTCTGAGGTGGTATGAAACCATGCTGTTGTTTTTCCTCTTTACTGCAACTTGGATTTTGGAGCTTCAGTCGATCAGAATGAAGCATAGAAACTGCTACTCCTTACTTAAGGGTTCATTTGATTATTCTAGGAACTCATGAAAGCTAAGTTAGACAAACCAAGTTTATATTGCGTAACATCTAACCTAGAGAAACATTGCACGTGAGTAAAATTCCAATGAATGTAGGGCTAGGCTTTCATGTAGAACTTTAGTCCTAGAACTATAACTACACCCACCAGCAGTAAGCAATTTTGCTCTTTTAACTTTGAAAGATCACATCTAATTGATTAAGATGATGAACTTACTTAATGTTTAAGAAAAAAAAACCAGTCAAACAATGTTAAAACTTATTTTTGGTGTTATTCACTGTTCCTATACCCACAGGTTTGAGCCACCAATAAGGCAATCCATCCAAATCAATCACCAGCAAAGCACTTTATGTTGCCAAGGATCCACACAAGAAGGCAGCAGTGTTGCCCCAAACCCTCCTGTTCTGAAGACTAAATCATTAAGCACGGAAATGCAATAATTTGTCCTCTGCAGAGGCAGGACCTCAGCAAGAGGTGATTTCTGAGATGCTGTGAGCCACCATTCAGAGGCTTTGTTTTGTTCCTGAAAGCCACCGATGAGGTGACAAGGCAGCCACCATCACTCCAGACAAGGACCCTTCTGGCCCATAATTCTGTGCCCAGCCATGGCCAGAGGCGGACAGTGGGGGGAGGGCAGGAGCGGCACAAGTGTACGTGATCCTCCTGTCCCTAATATTCTCCCAACCTCTCTTTAGGCTCAGCTCGGGGGCTTCCAGAGCCTGCAGCACTTTGTCATTCAGTAACCAAAGGGTCTTTCCTCCAGGCATTTTGCTGTCTTCCCTTTGAACTCATGAAACACCATCCAAACACCACCCTTTGGAAAAGGCTTCCTAAGGTCCTCAGGTGCACCGCTGCTTTCATGGAGCACCACCTCCTTTTGTCCTAACCCTGGTTTACTTGCGTGCCTCCCTATAATTCGGTAGCAGTCGAGGAGAGGTCACCCCGTTCCCTGTACAAAATTCCAACATCTCTCTTCGAAAAGACCATCTCTGTGTGACAAAGGCTGGCCAAACATGCTGACAACAAAGTACTCTGATCCAGAACAAACTTTTGCCCTTTAACAGAGGGAAGCTAGGATGGATGGATGGCCCAAGAGATGGAAGCAGGTGGCCATGCCAGGGAGCAGCTTGGTGGTGGGTGAGGTGACCCAGCATCGAGGGTCCATGGCCAGATGGGGGCACCCAGCAGGCACATGAGGAGCAGCCAGGGGTGGGAATGGGGTGCATGGGGATACAAGGAGCCAGGCAACGGGTGCACTCAGGGCCCTGGCAGCCAATAGCACAGGCCAGACAAACTGCTTGGGGGTTTTTGGCTCGCTTTCCACCTTCAAGAGGAAGGAGGCTGTGACAGGAAAGTAGGAATTAATCTCCTGGCTCCATCTCAAAGTCCATTCTGTTCAGCAATTCTGATGCAGACTAGTGTTGGATGCTTCCCAGGGTGTAGAAAACCTGTGTTTTTCATCCCAACACCAGAGTTAAACACTGGCTTCCAGGAGGCCATTCAAGAGCTTTTTCAACTTTATTCTCATTTGGTTTAGCAACAACAATAGTAAAGCTGGGTATTCCTGGTTGCACCCGCTCCCCTTTGAGAATGGGAGGCAATAGGAAAGCGGAACTGGAAACGATTCCCGCGGCTAAAATCTGCAGAACAGAGGTGAAGTGTTGGCTGAGCCAACACGGGCTCATACAGATATCTGAGAGTGTTCTGGGCAGGAAAACTCTTCATCTGGGAAACAGGAAGACCCCCCAAAAGGCATTAGCAAACCTTTTTTAACTTCCTGATCACATAGCTGTGTTTACACCACCCGCGTTATTTATTGGCCATGAGCTTGACAAGCACTTACCATGAGGAATACTAATTCAAGGTGGCAGTAAATTTCAGGAAGACAAGCAATTTTCAATCAACATTTTTTCAATTAATATTATTTCCAGCCTTACCTAAACACGGGGACCTGCTTATATGGAGATTTGTATGGTAAATAATTTACTTTGTCCATACTTTTGTTTCAAATATATAAAAGAAACACTTCTGTTTAATTTTCTACTAAATCCAAATGATATTATAATAAGCCAATGAATAGTATCATACCTTTATATACTTGCTGGTTTTCTGATTTCTATGTCAGTGTCTCTTTATATGAGGCCTGAAGGGAATAATATCACTTGCTTCGACCCTGCAGCTGGTTGCCAAATGAATGTATAGTGAGAATAAAGCCAATTAGGTATTAAGATGGTCTCTCCTGTTCTGTCAGGAATACTTTTATATCCACACCAAATGTTTCTGACTCTCAAGACAGTTGTAGCTGCACTCATTGTTTTTCACAGCTTCCCAAAAGTGAACGACACAGCAGCTGGGGCTGGCTCCAGTTTGGGGGAGCAGGAGATGAATTTGTCAGTCAAATGGCCAGAGTTACTGAGATTTTGAAGGGTGGATCAAATCCCTGTCCATGGCGCATCATCACCTCAAACTGAGATTATCACATGGAATAGACTGATGAGGGCACAGCAAAATCAATCCCCTGTATGCCATAAAAACTTAATGGCACGTGCGGGGACACGTGTGATGTGGTATTTCACAAAATTGCATTTACGCATGAGAGTAGATTCCTCTGCTTATGTAATCATTGTATTGGCATTCACTGCAACCTACTTGCAGGAACATATTTTGAATTTTCAAAGCATGGCTAAGCTGGCAGGTGCTGTGTGAGTCAACATCAAACTGCAAAATTGCATGTGAATGATGTCCTATCACACTTGAATATCGGTGCTATACAAGGACATGAAAAAGCCTTTAAAGGTTTAAGTTAAGTACACTTTAATTAAAATTAATTATGGCAATGATCTCAAAATGGATGCAATCACAGCTGATTACTTTGTTTAAAAAATGTGGCGAAACTTCAAAGCATAACCCTGAGTTTTAACCTCTGGAGATGTCCTTTTGCTTGTTTTTGCAATCATATTTTCAGCTTCTCAGGAAGTCCCTAAAGCTTTGCTGTTGCTGATTATGTAAAAATATAAATGTATGCATTTATTACTCCCAATAATAAAAAAAACAAAGTGAGGGTGGATGAGCTGTAAAGGATTACACATATCCAGGCTTTTGCTGGCTGATATCATGCATTCTTGCCATGCAGAAGGACACCAAGTCAGTGCCTCACACTCTGCCACACTGAGCCAGCCAGGAAGAAACCCAGCAGCCACCAAGGTGGTTAATTAAAAACACTGTCTTTGGTGCTCCCACTCTGTGCCCTCAGCTCTTCCCTTGGGCCTTCACTGGACCTTTCTGAAAACACAGGAAACACATTCCTGGGAGCAAATGACAGCGCTCAGGCTGGGTACGAGTGAGCCAGGCTGCAGGTCACCATTTCTGACCTGGGCAAAAAGGGAAATTTCTTCTGCTGGTGGAACCGGTTCAGCTCCACTGAGCTCATTAGGAGGATTTGTGTTTGCATCAGCTGCACATCTGTCTCCCAGCTTCCTTTGCTTACTCCTTCCACGGATGAAGGGGTCTGAAAAAGAGCCCCGGAATGCCACTCAGAGAGACTGTTTTGATATAGGGACGGGCAGGGCAGAGTCACTTGCGTGTGACAAACCAGGCGTAACGTCAACACTATCGACGTGCATCGGGCCTGCTCTCAGCCACAGCCCCCCCGAGCCACCACAGCCTGGCCAGCACCAGCACCAGCACCCCTGAGAGTGTGCCCGGGGAGCAGCAGGCTGGCTCACAGAGAGGAACAAGGCTGACCTTGCTGCGCGCTATCCGAGCCCCTCTCTTCAGGGGATGCCACATGTACAAATCCCAGACACCGAACTTGATGGCAAATGGGAACTTTGCAGTTGGAACCTGCAGGAAAGTAATTAAGTCATCAGTGCGGATTAGCTTCATTTTCTTTATCCAGGAAACATCAGGCTGATGCAAGTCCCATGATTTTGCTACTTAAAGCTGCTTTCTGGTTACCATGGCAGGTACATCCTCCCTTATGTTTCTTCTGAGTTTTCCTGCTCTCTTTTCCCTTTTCCCATGTCTTGCACAATGTTGTGCTGGCTGTCAGCATTTAGCGAGCTACAAAGAAACAAAAGGGTAAACTTTTCCCGTGAGAATTAAACCCAAACACAGCAGAAGGGTGTTTAGCAACTTTATGAAGAGCAAGGGAAGACAGCAGGGCTCCTGAAACACCTCTGTAGCAGTGTTTCATTAAGTTTTATAGCTAAAACAAGGCTTAATGCTTTACTGCATCTGAAATAATGTTGCAGACTCAGGGCAGGGATATTTTCCTCCCAGTTATGTGACTATACAGCCGCTCCACACAGCCACCTCCAGGCTGCTCAGGTGAAGGCTTCCATCCATCATCAAAGCCACACTTCAGAACCAAATGTGGAGCCACTAGAACAAGAAAAATGCTCTCCAACTGTTGAAGCAACGGTGGCAAAATAAGGCACCAGCACATGCAGAACTGACAGCAGCAGTAGAGTCTTTTTACTGTATTAATCACACTGATTGGGGGCTTTTTATCTCTCTAGGAAGAAGATAAGTTTAATCATTGCAGGTGCTGTCTCTACTGCAATCTTTGCTGACAAAATCGTACCAACAAAAACATCTTTTCAGAAGCCCTCAGTCACTCCTGGGTCTGTATCTTAAGATGTGGATGCAAATATTCTGTTTGTATTAACTGAAAAAAACTGGTCTTTCTGCTCCTGGCAGTATTAAACAGCTCCTCACACATCCTCTTAATCATATTAATTTATTCCCAGCTTTAAATATGTTTTCCCAGCTGCTAAGGCAAACCTTACGCACATTTAAAATTTGTATCCATCTGATAATATTCAGACATTCATCTTGAAAACACAATTTGAGCCATGACCACAGAAGCAAGTGCACTTGTTTATCACCACTGTGGTTATTTGTAACACTGTGGTTGCTTGAAAAATACAAGATTCTTTTAAGTAAAGTCTTTTGGCACTCACTAAGATGTATGTAGATGTAGATAGCACATTTTCAACAACTACAGCCATGTATTCTCAATAATGACTGTAACAGTGAAACTGTTTTTCGTGGTTTTACCGATGTGATAATTGGTTTGAATATTGCAAAGTATGGGGTGCAAGAAAGTGTGGTTGTTATACTCTGAAAAAGCTCTCCATTCTGTTTCCATAACACAGGGAAAGTCATAATTAACATAATTTGTAAAGATGGTATTACATTAGTGGTGCCACACAAACCAAACATGGCAAACAACGAGTTGAAAGCGTTCTCAATATCCATCACACGTTTTGTGCAATCAAAGTGGTACTTCTGTAGCTGCCAGTTAAAAATCCCTTAACCACCTCCTGTAGTGGTCCTCAGTGATATAACCAGAGGAAAGAGCTGGATTTGGTTCCATGTGAGAATGGTGAGCAAGAAGAATTATAACAAATGTCTTTTATTTTTTAAATAAACAGCCACTGGGGGAGACAGAATCACAGTTAAGAGTATCACAACACTTAATTTAGCACTGAGCTTTATAACAATCTTAATGGCAAGGTGAAGACTTTAAACGAAGGAGCAAACTTCACCCATGCTGTACCTCCAGAGGTGCCATGAAGACACTGAGCTACTTCACAGAAGGAGTGAAGCCTGCTGCCTTTATTTTTCAAGAGTCACATCTTGCAAACTTTGAGCTCCTGTACTTGCATTTCCAGGAGATAAGGCAAGACCTTCAGCTGGCACAGAAAAGGCAGTGTTGCCAACTTCCATCCATTCATTGGGTGTTTGGAACACTTTTGTGTTTCCAATGAACAATTGGAACAATTTTGTTTCCAATTGTTCATTGGAAGTTGCCAACTTCCATCCATTCCTTCCATCCATTCACCTTGGATGTTTCATGGCTGGCTCACTCAGGCTCAGTACATACTTCCAGGTGATTCCTTGCTTCCTGTTTTGGTTTTGATGTTGCTTTGGTATAGGGTTTTTCCTTCCAATAGTAGTTTGCTCCCCTTAATACTGAAGCTGGATCTCACAAGCTTCCCCAGCAGATGGTGGCTGCAGATTGTAGGGCAGATCCCAGTCCGTGAGGGGTGGCAAGCCTTCAGCACAGATGGCACTGCCAGGCTGCCTTGCTGCTGTTTTCTTTTTTATTCCCCAAAACCCTCAAANACTTCCAGGTGATTCCTTGCTTCCTGTTTTGGTTTTGATGTTGCTTTGGTATAGGACATTTCCTTCCAATAGTAGTTTCCTTCCTTCCCTTAATACTGAAGCTGGAGCTCACAAGCTTCCCCAGCAGATGGTGGCTGCAGATTGTAGGGCAGATCCCAGTCCGTGAGGGGTGGCAAGCCTTCAGCACAGATGGCACTGCCAGGCTGCCTTGCTGCTGTTTTCTTTTTTATTCCCCAAAACCCTCAAATGACAAGGTGAGGACTAACAAAAACCCAACGCTCTTGTAGTGGTGGGTTGGAAGAGTGAGTCACTTCAACCTGACTGCAGTGGGGAGCAAGGCTGGGGCACAAGCCATATCCTCATCCCGCATCCAGGTGAGTCTTTGGAGAGTGGTCCCAGGCCATGAACAAACAACACAACTTCCTCATGAGGGGAAGCAGAGGGGCAGGCACTGATCTCTTCTCTCTGGTGACCAGTGACAGGACCTGAGGACATGGCGAGGGGAAGCAGAGGGGCAGGCACTGATCTCTTCTCTCTGGAAGGTTCTTCCCCCAGAGGATGGTTGGGCACTGGAACAGGTTCCCCAGGGCAGTGTCACAGCACCAAGGCTGACAGAGTTCAAAAAGAATTTAGACACCTCTCTCAGGCACGTGGTGTGACTCTTGGAGCTGTCCTGTGCAGGGCTGGGAGTTGGACTCAATGGTGCTTGTGGGTCCCTTCCAACCCAGGACATTCCATAATTCTGTGATGACACTGTCTGTACAGCCTGAGTTTCCAGTGGCTGCAGGGATGGAGCTGACATGGGAACTCCACCTGGCCACCCTACTCCTACTGCAACCAGCATGGACTAAATGCACAGCAGCCAAGGGGAAGGAAGTGATTTAAGGTTTAGTAATCTGTGAGGCACCAAATGTACTAGGAAGAGAAAAACAGAATGCCTTAATTTTTGATAAAAGTGGTGCTAGGGGTTGCTTCAGGGTCTTTTTTTTTCACCACCAATTTCCTAGAGAGGTAAGGCACAGACACAGGACTGGGATGCAGATGGACAATTCCTGCACTTTACGACTCACACGACACTAAAATTACTGTCGCATGTTTCCCACTAAATGAGACAAAGTTTGTAAGAAGAGATTACATCTTTTACTAAAGCAGCTGCCCGTGCAGGAATAAAATTATCCATCCCTTTGGGTGCACAAGCCCCTTTCCTAGTCATGAAGAGGACTTTAGAATAAGACACTTGAAGCACCACACAGCTGCATTTGGCAGCAGGTCATGCCCAGCCTGAGGTTTCTGCACAAGGGACTTGCCTGTCTGCCCTTTACCATCGTTCCAGCTCACAAAACCAGTACTCAAGTGCCTGATTTTTAATAACTCACCACTCCCAGAAGCAATCTGACTACATGTTCTCAATTACTGCTGCAAAAGAAAAGGGACCTCCGCGGTTTGGGGGATTCAGGAAAAGACAGCTCTGCTGCAGTTTCTCAATTAGCTGCCCTAAAAGAAGAAACAGGGTGTGCTAATAATATAACCAAACTCCAATGCCAGACCTGGGAATTTTCCATGCAGATACCCTGGTTTGATCCTCAGGAGATACCACTGGCCCACTGAGCACAGGCAGTACATGTTGGGAAAGGACACCAGAGGCATCACCAGTGCTCTGCGTTTTACTCACACAGAGAAATATTATTATGGATCATTTTCTAAAATGTCTAAAAATGCACCTTGCCTCAGTACTGAGACACTAAACCCAAATAAGTGATATTCTGCTTGTACCAATATTTCAGACACTGAGCACCTCATGATACTGTACATAAACTATTCACAACAGTCTGATTAAAACCACATTGCTGATAGAAACCCTTTATCCATTTCTTTGAACTTATAAGGCTTCAGGGATGTTTTATCAGTGCAAGAGAAGCTGACAGGCAGAGGATGTGGCCTCTGTGATCTTTCCTCAGTCACTGTTTATCTCTGTGATGGTGGATGTTGATATACTGGTCAAAGATAACCTCAGCTGGGAGATTTTCATGGGAAATATCTGAACATCTTTTGAACAACATTTGAATATTTTACCTGCCTCTCTGGCACCTATACTGAACAGGGCAATTTGTGCACTGAGTCAATCCTGTGCTTTTATCCAAGTGCCCAGCACCAACAGAGTTTCATAGCTGAGGGTTTAGGGTCACATACTCAAAGCTTGAAAATGGGCAAGGAGGGAATGTCCCGTCTAACAGAAGCTTTCTTCTAAATCCTGGCTAATGGCAATTGCCTCAGGACTAGTTTGCAGCTCATCTGATGTAATTGGGGATATTCTGTTTGTTCCCATGAGCAATCTAACCTCTGCTCAGCTCCTGTGTGTACCAAGTCCTGTCACAGAGGGTGCTGTGGCCCTTGGTGCAGAAGTGTCTCTCTCACTGCCTTCAGTGCTTCTCCATAAAGGGGGACAGAGAGTGCTTTTGGTCCAGGTTCTGTGAACACACAGGTACTTTGTGCTGCAGTCCCTGTGGCTCTCAGCGTCTTCCATCAGTTCAGGACCGTGGCAGGAGCAGACATAAACAGGGTCACACTGAGGGACACAAAGAAGAGAAGGAACTTGACCTGCCTCTTATATCTGCAATGAAAATGCTCTTTGCTTGACGTGTAATGGAAAATGGAGCCTGTTTCTCTTGCTGTTGCTGTGATCAGCATGAGCAAAATATTAGATAGAGCACAGAGCAAAATACGAGGTAGGTGATATGGGATACGGATAATCACACCTCGCATGTGATGAAAGCAAACTGTGCCAGTCCACACTGCCTGCAAGGACGAGGCTGCCGAGACATCTAGGAAAACATTATCTACTCCATGGCAATAAACAGCGTTTTGTTCCACTTTATTTTTAGCTCAGTTCCTCCTCTTCCTCCCCACATATGAGCCCTCCAGCTCAAGGCAAAGGTCCAAGAACAATAGCGTTTCCAGCCAAGGACTAACCTCACAATCGGAAAACCAGAGCCTAGATATGACAGGCTGCCTTATTTACTAACACAGAGCACACAAAACCAAACCAAACCAAAATAACCTACTTCAATATTTTTGCTTCATAGAGCAAGGAAAGCGAGTCTCCCTTGCACTCAGCTCTGATGTGCTGCCATGAGGAATACCCTGAGAAGTCAGATGAGATTAATTTAGAACACTGAAACCCTTGTGTGTATGTTCTTGCTATAAATTCGAACCTCAAATGGAAATGTGATTTGAATTTAAACACTTAAAGCTGTGGCCTTAACAGTGGGCACTTTTGTATATTCATGCTCCTGTCACTGTCCTCAGTCTCCCGTGGTCTTGAATGACGTGTTGTTTTTAGACAATTGGCTTCTTGTCTGCAGAAGAGCAGTTTGGCCCGATCCCTTCCATTGTCTTTTATGCCCAGCAAGGAAAAGGGGGGAGGAGACAGAAAGAGAGAGACAGATTTCAATCAAAAGCACTGCATTGATAAGAGATTAATAAAAGCCTGCCTTGTGATCGGATGAAACCTAACAGTCAGCCTGAATGCCTTATATTTGATAAAAGAAATGATCGTTTCTGAGTATTGCCTGTAGAGTCGAGTACCTACGTCACCTGGGGCAGGAGCAGCTCCCAGCAGTGCCTGTTGCTGGTGGGTTTGGGCTCTGGCAGACCCTGCTATGGCCAGCTCATCTTAAGGACAAGAATTTGTCAAGCTAATTGAGTAATGTAAGGATGGCGTTTAACAGCCACAAACAACGCTTGAAGACACAAACAGCTCTTTCCTAAAGGCAAACAGCAGAAGTGGTGACGAAGAACAAAACAGGCAAAAGCAGGTAGTCTGCTGAGCGTGCTGTTCCAGTGCTGCATTTTAACTGTTCCAGCAGGTTTTTAGTGCTCGGTGTTTTAAGGGCCAGACATCCCTTGACTGTGGAGGAGCCAAGTGGCACCACACAAAGGAGAGAGCAGCAAATACGGGGCAGACACACACTGAAAAGGGAACATGGCAGTTTGGGTGCAGGCTTGGGGATGTGTGAGTGTCTTGGTTTGAAAGNTGGAGGGAGGATGGGTCATGGGAGAGATAAAGAACTCTGCCCCACCTGGTGTCAACAGCTGGCTCATTAACAGAAGATATCCCCAGGGATAAGTCCTGGAGGAGAAAGGGGAGCACTGTCCCACCCAGTTTTAACAGCTTATGAAGATGGTGATAGAATACATGCTTTTGGGCACATCTTACACTGTAACCTAGGACAGTGAGCTAGGGGACAGGCAAAGTCCCTGGCACACCTTGCTGTTTCTTGGGGTACCCAAACCGGTCCCCACTGAAGAAAGCAGCAGAAGCACCATCAATGCGTGAGGAAGGTGCTTTTGCTGTGAGAGCGACGCTCAGAGACTCCAAAGAGAATAAAATGTTATGGATGCTCATGCCATCCATCGGGGGGATCCATCCATTCTCTGGGGATGTGTGATTCACTCAGTGAACTAACTCCATAGCAGTCCTATTCCCATTGCTGCAGATCACTGGTACTGCATCCAAACCAGTCAGTCATCCTTTGTCCTACTCTTCACAGAGACAATTCAGCATTTGAGTTACTGTCACCATGTGCTGTTACACTTCTTTTAATTCTTATTTTTACAGCCATGTGTATATTTGACCTGGGCCAGTCCCAGGGAGCCACTGAAGGGAAGGAATACCGCTTAGGCAACTGGGACCTGTTTGCCAGCTTTGATTTCCCTTTATGCCCAGGGGAGGGGAGAAAGGGGCACATCCCTGTGTCGCTTTAGGTTGCCACAATGAAACACAATGAGGTCCTGCATAGATATCACAGGTAAGCATGGGCTTGTTGAGAAATAAACCAACTGACAGGAATAACAACTACCTCATGCTTTTTGTTGGCTCCTCCTCAGTCTCTCACATGGTTTCCCAGGAGGAATACCTGCTCTTGCCAACGCTGTCCCTGTCAGGACACTTGCTGGTGACAAGCCTGTCTGTCACCACTTCCCTCAGCTAGAGATAGTTCAGTCCCAAAGTTTTCTTTGACGTGGAAATGGGGTCTCTTCCAGACACCCACCTATATCATAACTCTTAAAATTTGCACACAAAAAATCAGAACGCACTGCATGTGCACAGAAAGCCTCCTACCTCTATAAGGCATTGCCTGTCTCCATGTGTGCTCCCAGCATGCCAGGTTTACCACACGCAAAATAAAGAGGACTTCCAACTGTTGTGTTGGAAGCCAAGATTTCCAGGAATCTGTCAGATTACCAGGAAAACTTGGAGGATGTAAAATTATTGGGAGAAGTGATAATCCAAAGCATCTGAGCTGTCTGAAAGATGCTTGACACATCACGAACTGTATGTCAGATGCAAACAACACACAAACCAGATCACACGACTGGGAAATCAGTGCAGCCTCAGAGAGTACTAGCAGAAGCACAAACACCCTAAACATAAGGCCATGTTGGCCCTGGTAATTCACAGTGTCTAGGGATGTTGAGCACACAGATTATTTTCTCTCACCTGGCTTAGTTAACCCGGCAACATGAGACACTCTGCAATGATGAAAATTTCCCATTGGTTTCAGCCTTTCCCCATAACCCTTCTAAACTGTCCCCTCAGTCACTCCTGTTGCTCAACGTTTCATAGAATCATGGAATGGTTTGGATTGGAAGGAACCTTAAAGAACATCTCGTTTCAACCCCCCTGTGATGGGCAGGAACACCTTCCACTAGGCCAGGTTGCTCAGAGCTCCATCCAACCTGGCCTTAACCACTTCCAGAGATAGGGCATCATCAGCTTCTCTGGGGAATCTGTTTCCATGATCTCTCCCATCCCCTTCCCTCTGGAGCAGAAAAAGTCCCATTACCTGCCTAAATCAGCCCTTGCCACCACTTACTTTTGTGAGCCTTGATACAGCCAGGACCCACCTCAGATATGCACAGAAATGTGCTTGGACAGGTACGGGTGACACAGTGGTTAATACAGCAGTTTTCACAGCTATGGTTCATACACCATCAGCTGTGATTCCCAGATTCCCCAGCTCATCCTAGAGTGGTGCCCATTTTCTCTTTAGACATCTTCACCTCCTACCTCTGGGAGATGAAATAAAAGAACCAACACAAATTCTTCTGTCAGGGTGAATTTGCTAAATATCGAGTTAAATACAACACAGTGGATTTGAAAGGCTCTTGAGAATGACTGCAGTGCTGACAAGCGTGGGTTTGTCAGAATTCCATTTCAAGCTGCCCCATGGTCAGAGAGTAATTCACACGTGCAGCCTCTTGCCTGAGTGTGTCCGACAGACCGCGCATGACCACTGTGCTTTGGACATTTTTTGCTGGATAATTTGGCCACGTCCAACACTATGGAAGATGATAGTCTATATTTCACCTAGCTCAGGACATCACAAAGGAACGCTGACAATTTCTTGCATGGAAGCACAGTCACATTTTCCATCCCATATGAGGTGCACACTGCCCTTAGCGGCAGCTCACCTCTGGAACGAGGAGAAACGGCAATATCCTGGTTCCACAAACAGCCTGACAGGACTCTTTAAAAATGACACCACAGCTGTTTTACCAAGCTCCTGTTCACCATCTGCTCCAAGTGACACCACCAGCTTTCCTCACGAAAGGTCAAACCCGGCGTCAGTGGGAAGCCGAATGCGGCTCTCGCGTGCTTAGCTACAGCTGCACCGTGCCTGGTTATGGGGTGTGCACGCAGTGGCCACAACAGTCCGGCCCCTCAGTATGGAAATCAGCCATCTGCCCGAGGCAGCCCGGCAGAGTCAGCAGCCTGGTGAGCAGAGCCAAGGAGCCTTGGGAAACTAGGAAACAAAGGTACGAGCCCTTGTCCGGCAGGCGGGGGCACAGCTTCGTGCCACGCTCTCCATGTCAGCCTTGGCTCTTGGAAGGTGTGTCACCTGCTGGGCCGGTGCAGATGTACCTGTTGGGGTGGTCATTCCCTGTGGGAAACAGGGATGCCGTTTTCCGAGTATGGGTTAACTGCGGTCTGAGTTCCGGCAGACAGCGAACACCTTGTGCTAAAGATAAATCAAGCACTGCAAAGCAAGATGTAGTCACACCTTCAGACCAAATCACAGTATTTACTCTGATACTCACTTGCCTTCTCACATGAGGTGCTTTAACTGTATCTGTATAAATAAACCCACTTCATAGCAGGATAATGTACGCTGTCAGCATATCCTGTCATTAAGGCTACATTACAACCTCATCTATAACCATCCACTTCACTGCTTCCTAAGCACTGACAAAAAAATTCCTCTCAGACAGCAAATTTTATATTCAACTTCTATTTAGAACCAGAATGGGTTTTTTTAAACTTATAAAAGGCTGAAGAAACATTTCTTTCTATATATGGAATTAGTGAGCTCTGAGCAATAGGTTCTGCTCACTGCAGGATGTGCAATATGGTTAAGTCATGATATCACAATTTATTATACCTTTATACAGCTCATATATTTAAAACAAGAGGAAGAGAAATATAAAAGCAGCCTGGAGTTACTTTTGAGGCGTGAACTCCATAAAACTCAGTGCAAGGGAATTTTGACTAACAGAGACCCAGGGATGGGGCATGCAGGGAGTATCAGACAAGTAGTGCTTGCAGGAGCCACCATCACCCAGCCTTTGCTGTCCCACGAGCTACAAGGAGCTCAACAGCTTTCACTTTGCCTTTCACTTACAGCTTCCAAGAGCTGTTTTCAAGAGTCTTTGCAGTTCAGCTGAGAAGTGAACAGGGAATGCCTCGAGGCAGCTCAGGCATCTGGGCATATTTATTGATCTGTCACTGTGAACACACCTCATTTAGAGCTCCTTTCAAAACCAAGCCAGCCAGCAACTCCCAGCGCAACACATTTTCCTCTGCTCTTCAAAAGCACTTTGCTTGACAACGAATTCCAAAACAATTTGTGTATCTCAAAGGAGACATACAAGTGGGCTTCAGGAGAAACGACAGTGAGGATGATTGGAAGAAGCCTAAGGAATCTCTAAAGACACCACCGTGAGGATCCCCACTTACTTCAAAAAGAAGAAAATTAAAGCCTTCCAAATTTAGGAAGACAAGATGCTTTGTACATACCTATGTCTTTAGTGGGGACCTTGGCGGGAGGGCAGCATAGAATTCTGTCTCTGTAATTATCGCAACATTTGCTGTTGTACAGTGCCCAGGTTATTTCTCATGGACTGAGGCTGCTGTGGAGCTTTTCGTGCCAAGAGAAGGCTGCAAAGTCTCAAGCCCAAGGATACCTAACCAGATGTTTCAAGACGTTCTTTACTTCTGTGTTTGAGGGCGTTGGTGTATATATATATAAAAACCTGGTTTACATATATATAAACCTGCCACTGTCAGATTTTCTCAGTCCCCAATAATCTTTAACATATTGCAATTGTGTAGCTTTACATTCTCATTTTATATTTCAGTGTCTAAGGAGCAGAGAGATCAGATCCACGTCCACAGGGTATTTTTTGGTATCTAACTCCCTTCAAGGTGAAGTGAAGGATTAAGGCTACTAAAG
Source organism: Mystacornis crossleyi (assembly GCA_013400655.1). Taxonomy (NCBI): domain Eukaryota; kingdom Metazoa; phylum Chordata; class Aves; order Passeriformes; family Timaliidae; genus Mystacornis; species Mystacornis crossleyi. The sequence continues at coordinate 49,218 of VYZQ01028167.1, read as the reverse complement.
CTAAGAGTTAGCAAGGAAGATCTGTCTAGATAATCTTCAAGAAACAGAGCAAGCCCAGCAGAAAACAACGCCCAGTAATGTCGTCAGTGATGTTTTAGTCTGTGCATTTTCCCAGCTGTGGAACTGGTTGGGGATTTACTGCCTCACTTTGGGAGATGGACTACCCAGCTCCAATGGAGCAGTAATGGAGCATTAACAGAATTAATGCACTGAAAGTGCTTTGTAGGCTGGAGTTAGACATTTTCATCCGGGATGATGGGACCGCTTTCCTGCAGTAATTAGTGGGGCGGCTGACATTAACTCTGTAAGTGACCTGTTTGTTGCCACCACTGTGAATCAAAATTATATTAGCAGCCCCCCTACAGGTGGGGCTGCAGTATGGAGGTTAAAAGCACACGAAATGCTCTGCTGACTCAGAGTGAACCAAACCACATCAGAAGGATTACATAGCATTTGGATCAGCTACACGCAGTGAGGATTTGGGAGAGATCCTATGGCCCCAGGGAAGGGAGGTGAAGGGTCAGTGCAAGAAACAGTTCTTGCTAAGTATGGAAATATTTATTCCCAATTCATCATGAAATTTACAGTTGTCCCAGGTTGGACATATGCGCTGTGTTCAAAAGCAACAGATGAAAATAAATTAAAAAACAGTGGCTTGAATAAATAAAAAACCCAGGAACCTCCAATGTAGTGAAGGAGTCACGGTAAAAACCCATTCTGGGAGAAGATCAGAAGAACTGGCATCTCTCAAATTGTATGTCTTGCGGTATTTGGTTGTTTGAAGTGATGCCCCCTTAAATTTAAATTTTATTATAAAATATAAAGTTTTAGCCTTCAGGGTTGCAGAACAAAGCTTGAAAATGTGACCCAAATATAGCCAGAGGACTTCTTAAAAACCCAGACAAAATAAAAAGAGCTCTAATCTCTTAAAAACAGTCTCATGATTCCTGAGCTACTCTCAAAATTCTGTGGGGGCTTAGCAAAATTTATAACACTTCACTTGTTTCAATTCTGTTGTCAGGCATAAAATCCAAAGCACAGGGGAAAAAAAAAAAACATAAAACCTGCAAGAATTAAGAAATCAAGTAACATCTTCTGGAGCTGCGTCCTTTAACTTTGTTCATGACTCCCTCACGACTGAGTAAAAAGAAAAAAAAAAAAAAAGAAAAAGAAAAAAAAAAAAAAACCCACAAACCAAAAAAACCCGAAAAGGGAGAAATGAACCCAGGAAAACAATATGCTATTTTTCAGGCAGGTCAGTGCTCCAGGCCAGCTGAGGGCATGAGCACAGGAACAGGTCAGGAAAGGAAGAGCTCCTGGAGCAGAGACATTGGTGTCAGCACACAGCAGAACCCAGGGTAAGGCTTGCAGGACAGAGCCTCCTGTAACTGTGGAAGGAATAAAAGATGGGAAGCAAGCTGACATGAACAGCAGAGGGAAAACGAAGTCCAGTTGGGAGAAAATAAACAGAAAACTGAATAGCAGCAATGTAACAAAAATGATANGGAGCAGAGACATTGATGTCAGCACACAGCAGAACCCAGGGTAAGGCTTGCAGGACAGAGCCTCCTGTAACTGTGGAAGGAATAAAAGATGGGAAGCAAGCTGACATGGAATGGAACAGCAGAGGAAAACCGAAGTCCAGTTGGGAGAAAATAAACAGAAAATTGAATAGCAGCAACGTAACAAAAAATGTTAAAAAAATAGAAAAAGCATCTCTGACTGAACCAGACAGGGAAGTTTCACATTGCACAGGCTCCTGATCATGTAATTAGAAGAACATGTATTGACCATAATGGATTTTCCATAAATGCTAAGTGTCTCTGCAGAAGCTCTGGTGTTTCAAGCACACAGATATCAAACTGTGTTTCTCTGAGTTCAGATTTCTCATTTGATTTCTGGATAATTAAGGACATCCATTGCCATAGAGAGGAAAAGAATTTCCTTTTATTTTCTAGTATAAGGAAAAACTGAACAGCAGGCCAGCTGTAGACAGACTTAAGCCATGTTAAACTGTGCCCAGCATACCAAGCTGTTCAGAATGCACAGATAAACTGACATGGTTATTAGAATTAAAGTTCTTACACGCACACACACACACCTTGGACCACAGGATCTAGTAAACAGCCATTTAAAAATATTCATGTGACCCCATCCTACCTTACAAAATCAGATTGCTGCCAAAAGACAGACTGTGACCAAAGCTACCCCTCCTTCCCCAGACCTGACCTATAAATGGCACTGTTTAAAGTAACCACAAGCACTACTGCTCCTAATCTACCTTTAAGATGAAAGAACTGCAGCAAACACCTTAAGTCTGAAAGAAAATATCCTGGTAAAGGTTCTGCTGCTGACCTGCAGCTGAAAAACAGCTGAAGCACGGGCAGGATTGCTGACAGAAGTAGGTACCATGGCTCACCCCGCAGCACTGAGACAGGGGGATGTGTGTACTGAAAGAGAACAGACTTTTTTTCTGCTCATTAACAGTTAACACAGCTGACAAATATGAAAAGGCAAATAGCATTTGGTGTGGTGGCTGTCAGCCACCGTGCAGATTTTGTCACAGATGCAAGTCAGTGAACAGTATTCTGCCTCTGCTTCAGATCAGGAGAGGAGACATTTAGGTCTCATATTTCAGTATGCATTTCATTGGAAGAGAGGACGAGCAGGACACACTAGGAAATGCTGACTCAAATACTAGATATCAGTGTCTCGCAGTGCCCACGTTTGCTCGAGTAGAGATTTTGGGCTCCCTTGTAGGTTGCAGACCAGTTGACAGCACTGTCAGTGGTCTAGAAATGCTGACCAAACTGGGTCCCTTCCACTCTCTCTCTCTCTTTTTTTTTTTTTTTTNNTCTCCTCCTTTTTTTTTTTTTTTTTTTTTTTTGGTCGGTTCTTTTGTTTGGTTGGTTTTGGGGTTTTTTTGTTTTTTCTTTTTAACACATGCAAAACTTTCAGCCTCGAGCCTTCAGTCAGCGAGCAGCGGAAGGAAGAGACAGGCTTAGTTTCTAGGTAACAGTGCTATTGAAATCCACCCCAGCGCTGGGGTTGACCCATTTGGGAACTGGCCAGCGGAGCAGAAATGAACAGAGGCGGGAAGCTGCTGGTACATGGCGCTGTCACCCACTGCTGTCACCCCCTGTACTGCTCCTCTTCACGCCCTCTTTTGGGTCCAGAGGGTCCAAATCCTACTGCTGGTTCACCAACAGGCAAGGTCTGGCTTAGGAAGCCTGAGGAATGGGGTCATTCAGCAGAGGCCAAATGCTAAGCTTGGTATTAGTTGCAGTTATTCTGGCTATGCATTTCTCCCAGGGTTCTGCCTCATGTTAAGTCTCTCTTGTTCTGCAGTTCTGTCTCCCCTGTTTCCCCCTCAAAAAAAGAAAGGGAATAAGTGAAGCCATAGTGAATTGTGCACAGCTTTTGACATTCACTATCTTAATGCAACTAACTTCAGTGTAAAAACTCAAATTTTAAGATGAAAAAAGATTTTCATACAGTCTCAAGGCAAAAGCATTGCCAAGTACCACCAATCCGAAATTGTTAAAATCTGCAGTGGCTCATAATCCTCAAGGAGCTGATCATCATCTGGTAATGGTTCTCCCCATATTTATAGTGTCAGAAATTACACACTTCCCCAGCACACTTTCTACAAAATAAGTCATGGCTGTAATTGCCACATATACAAGATGTGACTGTAAATAAGAGAAACCGAAGGCTAAGAAACGCTAAAGAGAGCATAAAAGTCACACTGATAAGAGGTTCTCACACACACACAGACACACACACACACAGACACACACACACACACACACGCACTGAACAAGATATTGAAGTGTGGGAAAGCAGGAGATTTGGGGCTGCATCCAACCACTGAAGAAAAAAATGTCCACTTATTTTCTGGGGAAGCAAGATCAGACACGTTGATATGGTGGCTGCATTATCAGTCGCTGATCAGCACATCCTCTAACACAAGGTGCACACAAATTAGGACAATGCTTTTGAACGTTTAGGATGTTGCTTTTGAACACAGCACAAATTAGGGCAATGTTAAGACCATTGGTTCTAAGTGCTGAATTAATCAACTTCAGCCAGGGTGCTTATGTCTGAAAAATAGCTACTGAACCCCCTCAATTCTGTATCTCAGAAAACAAAAAGTCATCAGGAGCATTAATACTTTTAAAGCTAGCAAGTGAGGATATCATTTATATCCTGATATTAGTGTGTAATACTGTCACTTTCAGATAAAATCACTGGCATTTATATATATAATATCACACAGTTTCGTAATTTTGAGCTCAGGTGTTTCTGCACATGAAAAGTTGACTGGAAACTGGTTTTCCTTCTGCATTTTATTGACAACAGAACTACTCAAAGGCAATTCTAAGTTATATTAATAGCATAGTTTGTTGGAGGCTACCTACCTGCAAAGCCCCTCATGAAAAATTTGCTGCTGTGTTTAGACTTACACTTGATGGATTTTTTTTTTAAATGTAAAATGCTTTAAGAAAACCACAAAAGAAGTCAAACCCTAAGCTGATATCACTGTACATAACTGTGCTGGAGGATGTGAGGAAAAGGCAAAACACAGCAGCTGTAAATCTGTTTCTGTGATCTTACAGTACAAAATTGTTCCACTTTAATTTAAAATAGCAATACATAAAATCATAGAATCATAGTCCAACTCCTGGCCCTGTACAGGGCAGCCCCAAGAATCACATCATGCGCCGCACAATGGAAACTGAAGGAGAGAATCATTACTAGGAAGATGAACTAGTACAACCCAGGGAGAAGAAAAAAAAAAACCTTTCATCTATAAAGTGGTTTTTAGAATGAGGCTCTATAAGTCAGACATCCTCGTGCTAAGTGTCATGCAACTGAATGCATTGATTTTTTTGCTTTGCCTTTCATGATTTCTATCTACTATTTACTGAAACAGATGGAGAAGATTGCAAGCTGATCTATAGACTCTCCACCCCAGGCTTCCCTCTTTCAGAGGTACATGCAGAGGGAACAGGAAAAACTTCCCAGGCATCCAAGATGCATTAAGTGAGACATATCTTAATTCAAATCAGCAACATTCTTGGTGAGGGCAGGAAGCTAACGGCAGATTTGGGAGGCTATGATTCTTCCCAGTCATGGCTTGATTTGAGTTTTTGGTATTTTCAGTACATGCAGAAGGAAACACGATTCTTCACATTAGGAAGCTCTCTCTGCCATTGCTTTTTCCACCCCACCATAACAAGGCCCCAGCAGAGGCTGCATGGACATTTACTAAGAACATCCTCTTTCTCTGTAGCTGCACAGTACTTGCTTTAGAAGCAACCAGATCTCTTCTTGCTTACTTTTTTGAGTAGGGAAAATAATCCAAAGGAAACATGGAAAGGCCGTGTCACCTTTCTGTAACTCCAGGCCCTGAAATCCAGAGGCCTCCACACACAGTGAGTTACAAAGGAAGGTCAGTCAGCTGATATAAATCTACACAGCGGCACTGGAGGGGAGAGGTTTTAAGCCACTGTGCAGCAGCTGATGCTCTGGCAGGGCAGGGTGGATGATGGCAGTAGAGGAGAGAAGGTGGCATTCGTTTGTCTTCTGTGAGATTTGGGGGTTGGTTTCATGTGTGATGCCACTTTGGATCATTAATGAGTTTGTCATAAGGCAAAACAGGAGAGGGAAGAGTAAAAGTAGGGTACATATTAATTCATGGTTTTCCAAAGGCTCATTGTTTGAGAGGCTGGAAATCAGCTTCACATCAGTTCCTGCAATTTTCAGAAAGTCTCAAGCAGATTTCAATGCAAAATCCCTGCAGCACTCACATGTGCTAATTTTTCCGTAATTCAGAGTAGGGAACCAAATTAATTGGTAATAAATCCACATTAGATAAAATAAATTTTTGTGTTTGCCTTGAAATTGCCAAAAGTCTAGGAATTTTAGTTTCATGGATTTAAAGCTGTTGATACTTCTGAATCCATTCAGAAAATCTCTCAGCTGTCCCCATATCTTGTCTTATAAAGAGAGGGGGGAAAAGGCATTTTAGAACAGTCCATGGTCTTCATCAAGATCCAAACCTGCTGGTGTGGAAATAAAAAGAAAGAAACCTTAGGTCTGCTATGGAGCTGATGAGCACTACCGGAGTGGAAGAAGCTGAGGGTTTAGGACTGCATAC
>VYZQ01028167.1:21155-42880 GCA_013400655.1 Mystacornis crossleyi | reverse complement strand
TGAAAGAAACAGATATAATTAAGAATCAAAGGAGGAGGGCTTAGCTTAGCCAAGCTATACAGAACAACTGTTTAATTTGGCTTCCTCAGGTGATTCTGATCAGGTAATGTTTCTTTGGTTAACTCAAACTGAAGCGCAATGCCAAAGAAAATTTGCATTTGATTTACAGCTGAGAGAGAAGTGAAACCATTCAAGAAGAAAGTCAGTGACGAAAAAATATAGGAAAAGCAGTAAGACTCCTGCACTTGAGCAAATACTTGAAGATCGCAGAATACTTATTAGCAGAATTCAGTTAGTGTTTCACGGATTTCACGCCCCAAGAGCAAGCATTTGCTATTTTTCAAGGGGTTTTATACTTGTGACTTGGAAAGTCCTCCAATACAGACCTCCAGCTCCAGCTGTTAGAGTTTATTGACTTCAAGTGAGTGTAGAGACAAAGGTTTGAATGAAGTGTGGCTGGTTTCTGTTAAAGGCTGCCATTATGAGCTATGCAGTGTTTATTCAGTTCTACCATAACCATCGCTGAATCTCTCCCTACAGAAAAAGGAGAAAATCTTTTCCACTGTGAATATATATTAATCAAGAAGCCTAAACCCTGCTCACCTCATTCACACTGATGAATGCCTGCTCTCAGCTGCATTCTTGCACTGTGACCTGCATAAACCCCATTGGCACATCAGCTGGGAAATGACTGTCCTCATTGTAACCCTGCCTGTGTAGGCATGGTGCACCAGTTTAGCATAAAGGTGCTGGACCGCAGGTGACATCCTTCAGCAGCTGCTGGCCGAATGTCCCACACTTTCAATGAGAAAACGTGACTCAGACTTGGGGAATCAATGTTCTAAAGATTTCTTCCTGTAGTCTTCACTGATGGAGCACAGGAGCCTCTGCAACACTCAGCTGCCAGCAAATGAAGTTGGTGCTGCTGCCTACAGCAGGAGTGGGGCTGCACCAGCTCTTGCTGGTACAGCAATAAGCTGTGATACATCAATATTACAAAGAAAACAAGGATTAGCTCTTTCAACTTATTCCTACTGCTTTACATATACAGTAAGATATTATTTGCTATGTAGAGGGTAATTCCCCTGAAGGACACCACGTTTAAGTGGCAAATTAATTTGCTGCTTACATTCACTGGCTCTTCCAGCTGGCTTAATTCTCATCAGCCACCATAATTTATTAACAGTGAGGTGAGAAAAGACATGAATCAGCTTAATGTGCTATAAGTAGGGCATTGTCATGGCAACAAGATGCGGACTGTTTTCTACTATTTATGTATGGTTTGTTTTGTGCTCAACCTTGAGACACCGCTTGCAACTACTAGAATTAGAAACATCTTTTTCTTTTCAGCATTTTTTTTTCTCTTCGGTGTATTTTTAATAAATGATTAAAATAAGCATGTGAAAGGCTCCGGAGCGTCTCTCCAGAAAAATAGTTATATGCTCTTCAATGAGTCTTCCTAGGAACAGAAGCCTTAACTCTGATCTCCCAACCATTTTTCCACATTGTCACATAACTGAGTCCATGGATTAGCTCCCAGTTCATACCAGTCTGAGATTATAAACAGACCTTCCCTGTTCCACGCTCTACATTTAATTATTACCTGGGGGGAGAGGGAGAATTAAATAATATTATTGAAAAAAAGAGAAAGCTTTTGTACTTTCTTAAATGAAATCCATTGTACTTAGGATATGAAAGAAAAATTAGGATGTTGCATTTTTACAGACTCATGATGAGGAAATATAAAGTTAAAAATCAAAAATTAATCATAAAGGATTTTTATTGCCTTCCCAGCTAAGACTAAATCCCATGCACTTTTAGCATCAGCAATTAATGCTTTTAAATAAAGCCAGTTCTTAATTTATTCATTTTATTTACTACCCTGCTGCATAAAGGGAATGGTTGGAATGCTAACACAGCCCTTTGAAAAACAATCATCAGTATTACTCTTTTGTTTTCTTTTATTTTTTTTCCACTACCTCAGGAATCTGCTATCAAATAGTTAATGAAAATCAAAACATGTCTAAGATGTGTCAGGAAGAACACATGGAAAAATTAAATCCCTTTAATGAAAAATGTTGCAGACTTTAAACTCTGCTTTTTTCTGAGTAAGGACAATAAAAATCTGAAAAATTCGATGAATTATTCCCCTTTTCTCCATCCAGTACTCATTAATATTGTTTTAGTATGTCTGGGTTTATATTACCCTAGGTATTTGTTTCCATAATATGTAGGGCAACGGGCAACTAGGCTGTACCATAACGTACAAGAAAACAGTTACTATTTAGAAACTCGAGAAAAAACAGTAAACAATATAATTTTGAACTCAAAAAATTCCTCCAAGCTACGAATGCAAACGTTCAGCTGAGCACTACTAAATGCCTGTGGTGGCATTAAAAATAAAATACGGACGGCAGAGTCCTACCCCAAGCCCTAAGGTTAAGGGAAGTGGAGAGGACTGTCCCTGTGGTGGCATGTCCCGAGGCAAGGAGTACCTCCAGGCCTCCACGGCCACGGGAAGCCACCTGGGCTCTCTCCACAGCTCAATGTCTTTTCCAGAGAGCCTCAGCCTCAGTGGTGGAACAAGCATTCCTGGGGAAAAACACAATCGCCATCAGGCCATGCCTGCCCTCGGATAACACACCTCTTGGTGCCATTGGTGGCAGATTTTGCCTCCCAGATGTTTATCCAGTGGGAAGTAGTTTGTAACCAGCACCCTTCACAAAAGCTCTGGAAATCCTGGCAACCTCTGTGGCTTTCCCCAGCCACTGCCCCGTGCAGCAGAGCCCCCGTGGGCCTCCCTGTCTCTCAGAAGTGGCACCTTTCAGCAGTAATGGATGAGCTGTCAGACATCCAGCTGCTTGTACGACATGGTCCAGTCCTCCCTGGATTATTTTCTCACTGTTCAAGCTACGCTCTTCAAGGTTGCAGTTTCTCACGGGCAGATTACATTTCAGCTGCCTTCTCCTCTCACAGAAGGTGAGTACACTTAACTTTGAAAAGGAAGGTTGTTTTGAAAACCGCTTTGTGATCTGTTTTCTTTCCTCCTATATAAGAAGGCAGTCTGAAATGTTTCTCCCCCTCTAGCATTTTTGACTGCTTAGAGCCACAGGGGTCGTCCCTAATGGTGACATAGAGATCCTGACTGAGTGGGTGGGAACACTCACCCCTCGCACCAAACACTCACACAGGGAATGTTTTTTTGATGTCAGAGAAGTGCTAACAGCATCCCAATAAAAGTTTTCCCCCAGTGTTACAGTATGTGGCTGTTGTGTCCCAGTTTACTGCAGGTCCTGGGCTACTCCTGTGTGTCCATCCTGACTACAGGCAAGAGCACTGAATGAGACCTCAATAAAGTAAAACAAACTAAATCCCTGCCTTTATGTAACTACCTGATGTTTTCTCCACCCAGAAAATGAAGGATATAGAGCCTCACTTTACCCAAAGCTAGCCCTTCTCTGTTAAAAATGAATATACATTTTGATACCAAATCTTTCTTTACAGGTTTCAGCCTACACCTGTAAGAAGTAATAATTAACAATGTATTACTTATTTGTTATTTGATCCTAAACTGATCTTTTCACCTGCCTGGAAATCTTGTTACTGAAAGGTACTGATGCAAGAATCCATCAGGGAAACCAGACTCCGAAAAAATGCTTCATTATTTGCCTTAGCTCTGTGTTAGCTAAAACTGAATTTCCACATTAATGAGAAGCATCACTGGTACCACATATCTCTGCCCAGTCCTGACAAGATGTCAAAAGGAGAGAAAAAACCCAGGAAGAAGCTTATGGTTCCCAAAATGAGAGGAGGGAGAAGGAAAAGGAGAAGGAGGTACCTGGGCTCAGTTTGACCCTGTTACTGGTGATCTGGGAAACACAAGTTTGGGCAGCCATTTGCTGAAAAAGCTAAAGGAACCACATATTCCAATCCCACAGGAAGCAAATAGGGGCCACCTTCTGATTGTGCTGTACCAGTCCATGCCTCAGGGGAAGGGATTCACCAAGAGGCCTGGAGGCAGAAGTTCTTTATCCAGCCCAAGAGTATTTTGAACTCCTCACCTTGCTGCAACATCTAAATTCTAGACAGAAAATATTGCTTTTGGTGGTAAAAAAAACGCTGGTTGTTTTAGGATATTACTTTTGAAATGAGGTGATTAACCTTGCTATGTGGAATCAGGGGAGATCCTTCCCCACTTTGGGAAGCTTGGGTTTCAAAATGGAGACTCTGAATATCATGGGGAGGAGACAGCTCTTTGTCAGTTGGAAGAAATGGCTCTGATTTTGCTCTCAGCTAATGACACTGAATATAGGGCCAGACAACTGAAAAAGAATTAAAATATAGAGGATGAAGAATATAGCTCACATGGCACTCATGCCATGCAATTTAAAAGACTCAATGAAAGCGAGCCCTATTTTTCAAACACTGCAAAATTCTGCAAGAGTTGCAGTATGTAGAGGACAACTGATGGGTATTGAATGACTTAGTAAATAAGATTTTAAAAGATGTAAAAGGACTGCCATGACTGGCAGATGCAAGGAAAACCATATGGAACCCTTTGGAGCCTGAAGGATCACAGAAGTTGCCATGTTAACCACTATGCTTTGCCAGAAAAACCCTATCTGCTGTGGTGAAAAAATGCTTTTCCTGGTGGTGTGACACAGAACAGTGAACTATATTTGTGAAGGAAATGTGATTTATCCCATTATCCTGCATCCCCGGATCTTGCAGCTGCCATGTTAGAAGCCTGGCTGTTCATAAGGTCAGCTCTTGGTCTAAAACCTGGGCTATGAGAAACAAGATCAAACAGTTTATTTCTATACAGGGAGCACATATCTCACACTTGGGTTGGAGTTTCCCAGTGTCCACTGAGATACCTCTTCACATCAAGACAAATTAACTGATTAAAATAAAGCAACACGCATGGCTGATGGGAAAGATGAATATTTTCATGAAGTTCGTAAGAAAATTAAGATTGATTTAGACAATTTTTAGGCTTTCCTAAAACATACGTATGACTTTATGTGCTTTGTGTAGGTCTCACAATATGGCAAGACCTGAGGTTGCTGCAATGCTGGCACCACTCTGATTTTCAGTTTGTGCCCATTTCCTTGGGGATCGATAAAGATCCAGAGAAGACCAGGTTCAGTAGAGCTGCTTTCTCAGCTTACCTCGTAATCCTCTCGCAGATAACCATCAGAGAGGGAAGTGCAGAAAAGGCTTTTTCCCATCCTATACAGTGCCCTGAGCCTTGAAAAACACCTCTGTTCTCCAGAACACCCAGCACCAGCCCAGGGCCAAGAGAGGGAGAAAAGCCAGGGCTGGAGGAGAAGGGGCGGTGGGTCTTTGGAGAGTGTCCAGCTGCTGGTGAGACCTGTCCTGCAGAGCTCCGAGCCTGACTGAGTGACCCCCTGGACCTCTGTCCCCCGTGGCCTTGCTCAGAGCATCACCAGGAGTCTCCACACAGCGGAAAACCGCAGGAGAGCCCTGGCTCCCTGCTTTGGAGGGAGAGACACCTGGCAAAGCATCCTGGGGCTCTTTACTGTGCACAAGCTCCCAGGGAAAGGTTTGAGCTGGGTGCCACGAAGAAACGGGGCAGTCGGAATGCCGGCGGCCCCCTGGGTGTGTGCAGGGCTGGGACCTGGCTCCCGTCCCCATCCCTGGCCGCACACGGCCCCAGGCACGAGCCCCGGCAGCTCCAGGATTTGAAAATTAAAGTTTGCCATCTAGCGGCAGCCTTGGGCTTTTGGGAGCAGCCGCGCACCCCCCTCCAGGTTTTGGGGTGATCTGTTTATGATTTCGGACACATATATGATTTCTAGCGCTGTCGGAGCCTGCCCGCCATCCCAGTCTGCCGGCAGAAGTGATGGAAGGAGCTCTGAACCTTGCCACTGCTGGCTGTGACAGTGTCACAGCCCTGGGGCAGCTCCCTCGTCCGTCACACGGTGCAATGGGGATGGTTCTGGGTAGCATTGAATCCTGAGTAGTTTAAAAACACTCCCACAACCAAACACCTTCAAAAATTTTGCTGGGATTAAAAAGCGATGCAATGAAATGCAATCAATTTCCTCCATGCTCTTCTTTTGCCCTGGTAATTCTCAGGCGACTGTCTCCTTCTTTGTTTAAAGTATTTGTTTCCTCTTTGAATGGGGCTGCACCTGGAAGTGACGCCCTTGCCCTGGTTTGAGTGATGCTCCCGTGTGTCAGAACAGAGCTGCCAGGAGCCAGCACCTCTGCAAGAGCAGCACATGTTGCCTGTGTGGGATCCATACAGGCTGTGCCTATAGGATTCATATGGACACCACCCCTGGCATCACCAGTTACTTATTTTCATAAGAAGAAACAACATGAGGCAGCGGGAGAATGGGTAGTGTTTTCCAAAAGGAAGAAGAGGTCAAGGATCCCTCACAAAAGAAGGCAGCAAAGAATGGCTGTGGCTGAGGAAAGGGTCTGGAGAGGGAGCAGAGGGAAGGTCTGTGAGGTGATGGGCAGCATGGTCTACTTGGGTGACCAGATTGTAATTAAGGAGCTGCAGGATGCCTGCGCAATCTCTCCTCTTCCTCATACAACACTTCTATTAACAGAATTTCAGGCGGGATTAGCAATTTTTGCAGCACAATCATATTGTTGAGTCATATTTAATTTATGAACCGCTATACACACAGTATCATTTTCTCATATTGATGCTGAGCTGATTATTTCCCAATTCATATTTATGCATTTGATATCTTCCTCTGCAGTGTAGCACTTCATATTTGTCATTAGCGAACTTCATCTTGTTGATCTGAGACCATCTCTTCAATTGAGCATTTCGCATTCTGATCCTGCCTGCCAGATTGAGCAAATTTTATAAGTGTACTCTATATTTATCCTGAAAATCACTAATAAAAATATTGACTAAAATCAGTTCTGAAGATCTCTGCACATCTGCGTGGAATACTCTCTTGAAATTTCCTTCCAGTTTGACATTGAGTCATTGGCAATAATACTTCGAGAGTTTTTTCATCTATTTGTATACACACTGATAATCATAATTTTGAATAAACTGCATTTTGCTATCTTATATGTATGAATTCAGGTTATTAGTGCCAAAAGTCTTACTAAATATATTGTCTACTGTTCCTCCCAATCATCAGTACTTAGAATACAGATATTCAGGTCCTGCTACAAAACCGTGTAGCTATGTCAAAAATAAGTAATTTTTACCCCTTCCTTCAAATTTATTAATTTCATTAGATGAGAATTAAGACTCCTTCTTTAATAAAGGAACTCATGAGGCATAAGGTATTCAAATTATGTTGAGAGTCCAGAGGAAAAAAAATAAAGCCCTGTACCTTCACATTTCACTTTGTGTGCAGTGTCAGCACAATAAAAATATTTGCTGATGATGTAGATGCTCCTTAATACAGTACATAGGACTGAAATGATACAAGTGCCCATTAATCCTAAGACAGAATTCCTGGTAAAAGGTGGAAAAAAGGAAAAGAGCTCAATAACCATAGCTGTGTCAGTTTTACTGCTAGCACATAATTAGATCAGAAGAAGATTATTTCAAAATGTCCAGAGCATAACTGCTTCTTGCTATTTAGATGATCTGCTTCTGAATAAAAAGCTGCAGTTCATCTTATATTTTCAAGGGGAAGAATCTTTTTGGGGCCTACATCCCCAGAGTGGTTGCAGGAGGCTGCTCCTTCCCAGCCTCTGCATTTTGTAGTTTGCACAGGAAAAGTATCTAAAACAAACCAAAATGACCATGTTTATAAAGGGGTTTGTTTTTTTTCCCTGCATGAAATCTCTCACATGTAATGTCTCTGCTTCTGGCACAGGCTGGAGGATTTTAGGGATGCCACCGATCTGGAACGTAGCATCTGCATGCCAGCCCTCTCAGACAGGTGCTTGGGAAGAGGCCAGGGAAAAAGTTGTCCACAGCCCCACAATGGAAACAAAGAAATTACTCAACGACCTCTTCCCATAAAAACATGTGCTGAGGGAATGCAGTCAAGGATCCAATCTGGTAAACAGCTCGAGGGACAGGGCCAGCAAAGCCCAACCTGTGCTGCGAGCAGGGAGGAGGCAGGAGGGGTTTGGGCCTGGCCCTGACTCTGAACAGCCCTGCTGCTTTGGGGGAGGCAGGTGGTCACACTGCCTTCCTCTTCTTTTTAAGCTTCCTGCTGCTTTTTCCTGCCGAAGCTGTCCCACTGAGAGCAGCAGTAAATGTCATTTTGTAGGTGTCTTTGCAAGAGAATAGAAGTGGCCCCAGTGTAACACCCCATGAAAGGCAGAACTGCAGACGGAGATGAATCATGCCACCACCGAGTCAGCTCTCACGCAGAGCCCGTGTAGGTGTTATTATGACTGTAACAGGCTTCGAAAGAATCAAATGCACAAAAGCCAGGCTGGCAGTGGTTCCTGTTAGCAGTAGTTTGGGTAACACTGCTCAGATCACCTTCTCACATTACACTCACTGTTCCTTGAAGGAGGTTTGGCTGTAAACTGCTCCCGACTCCATGCTAATTCCAAAGGATAACATGAGCATCAGTTAGGCACTACCATGACTCAGAAAATGAAATATTGCCCTTGGTGGGAAGTCAAGACGGCGTGTTTTCCCCTGCCTCCACCAGCACACGTTGTCCTACCCACTAGGTGTCCCTGCCAGCCAGGGAAACTGAGCGCCGCAGCCAGGGCTGCATTTGCTTCGTTCCACTTGGCTTCAGCTGAAAACATCAAACACAAACAACCCAGGAAACATGTCTGAAATAACTTCTTCTTCTTCTTTTTTTTTTTTAACCTCCCTTTTTGAAGCAGCTTCAAATCCATGCACAACACATACGATGGAAAAGGCAGCTCTCCGTTTTGCCCTGCAGCGTAATGGAAAGTTTTTTTGGCCCAAAGGAGACTGGTTTCCCCTCCTGGATAGCAAGCAGGTGATGGGCTACTTTAGCCCAAGAACCACTGGCTTAATCCCTCCAGCCTCACCTCTGAATTCCGTAGGAGCCAGACAAATTGTACTGTAATCCCTCACCTCTATTTGTCCATCTTTAGAATAGATCCTGTTCCATTTTGTCTCCTTCACCATGGAGCTGAGACATTAAATGAAGGGTGATGATGTTGCCTTTGGTTCCCAATTAAAAAAAAAAGTTTTAAAAAATCCAATAACTATCAATCTCTGGATGTTCAAGTCTCACAAAAAAATTCTTATCACAAAAAAAAAAAATCCTAATTTGTGGGTAAATAGGGCTAGGTGGAGGCAGGTGTTTATAACATCAGCATGGATTAGGCACAACACATGTTCACTGACTGCCTCTGTAAAGAAGAGACCATTTCTCCCCAGCTAAAATTTACTCCAGTAATCCCTGGAGAGTTTCCAGAGGTCAGCAGAGAATCATGGAAGAAAGTGAAGACATTAAAGGAAGCACATATTTGCAGATGTGGCAGCTTTTGCCAGCCCAGGAAGAGGGAGAGGAAGCAGAAGGCAAAACCTTGAAGACATGCAGGGAATTTTTTGTTTTGAAAAAGGTCTTGTCTCTTCATGATACTGAACTGGGGGAGAGAAGGGGAAAAAAAGCCTGTTTGCTATAGAAGCCAGAGAAACTCATTCCACATTTTTGTAGTTCTCTTTCCTGATCTGTCATGGAAGGGGCAGCAGCTTTTCCGTGTCTCGTGTTGATGCTGCTTTATGAGCAGCATGAAATCCTCAGAAAGGAGAAGGAAAAATGCAGCAGAACCGGGTTTTCTGAACCATCACACAGGATGATTTCTGTACCGTCCGAAGCCTCGTCCGAAGGCTCTGTGTTTGGGAGCCATCCGTGGGGACCGGGGCCTATTGTGCCGTGCACTGTACAAACACCCACGGAGAGCCATCCCTGTCACAAAGGACCTGCTCTCCAAACAGAGACGGCAGAGGAAGAATAGCAGGAGGATTAGAAATCAGTTGACGAGCCCAGAGTTGCACGGTTTGGCGTTCTGATTTCCAGCCCAGCAATCTGCTCTTTCTCACGGCCAGCCACCTTTTGCCGCTCCGGTGCTTACAGGGTGTTAATGGCACTGAAGATAATTGCATGTGGCTCGGTATTTTTAACTCCTGGGAGCTTTACGTTCAGGCACAAACCCGCTGAACTTGCTTGCCCCCAGGGACAGTGTCCCCTCCTGGCCCTAAGACAGCTTGGAGGGTGCTCAGATAGTGACTCTGAGATGACCTTCACAGCAGAAATGCCATACAAGCACAGGGACGGGAGGAGGGCACAGCTCTGGCGAAATCCGGCTGTTGAAACACCTTCACATCTTGCAACACACAGCCAAAAAACTCTTTGTCTTAAGGACTGAAGACCAACCGTAGGAAGAACTGTGTTTGTCTCATGTTAGTCACCTAGGCAACTGGGAAAGCAGAAGTGAGCTTCACTTTCTAGTGGGCTTTAGAATCTGCCAGTTCATTCAAACGCCTTTTTCCGGTACGTGTGGTTCTGCTGCAAATTTGCATTTTTTAGATGAAAAATCGTACCTATAAACAACCACTTTGCATTTGTAGCTTTTTCCTTTCCCACAGGTGTTGTGTGCCTGCAAGCCCAGGTAGTTATTTACTGACCCTGGATCTGCATTAGAAGTGCAGCCTTTCCCCTCATTTTTATTTTTCCTCCCTGGGATCCTGCCACGGGGGCAGACAGGATTTGTTAGAGACCAAGGAATGGGCTGGGAACTGCCCTCTCCTTTCCCAATCAGTAGGGAATGAGTAGAAGCCTCTCACGCATAACTGAAAGGGATTGTGAAGGATGGGAGCAAATATATCCCAAAAATTAAGTAATGCCGTGCAGGTGCAGACCTGAAGCTTGTGTCACACTACTGCAACACAGCTATCGGTAGGTGAATAATCCAGCCTGCCACAGGGTCTTGCAGGATTCAAGTTCCAACTCATACCTTTATCGTACGCTGGGTCAGGAAAAAGGCAGGAAGGCTGTCTCTTAGCAAGGAGCAGCAGCAAGGTTGTATTTTTCCTAGTGGCTCATTCAAATCTGGAGTTGTTTTTGTGAATAAATGCTAGCGTTAGCATCTGGTACTTTATAGAAACATGTACAAAAGCATAGGTTCAAAATTCTGTTGAAGTTGATCTTCTGTCAGAAAATGAGTTCTTGAAAGCAAAAAAAAAAAAAAAAAAAAAAAAANAAAAAAAAACCCAAACCAAAAATTAACAAGACAAAACCCCACAGACGGCTCCTACAATCCTAAAAAAAAAAAAAAAGGCTAATTTTAATTTGATTGTTCCTATTCTTGTCCAGATTGCTTTGCTTCTGATAGATTTGGATAGTTTTTCATAGATTTCTTTATTTCCTAAATGGAAAAAAAATCCTTTCTGAATGGTTCTGTCCTAGAAGAAAAACATGTTTTTGGTAATGTCTTTATTTACATTGTTTCAAAACCTATTTTCCTTGAAAGGAAATGTTTATGAGGTTTGGCTTTTCTCCCTACATTTCCTAGGCAGAGTTGCTGGTGCTTTACTCTGCCTGCCTAAGCCCAACATTAACGCCAAATCTTTAGTATTATTTTATTCAGCAGAACAAATTTTCTGAGTTTTCTAACTCATCTACAGCTCCACAGAGGGAGTGTGAAGCCCTGACATTTCATTTGGGCAACATTTAGAAAACTTCTGAACAACTTTGCAAAGTTACAAATAATTATACAAAAAGTGCAAGGACTTGCAGAGACAAGCCAAGTCTATGAGGCCCAGAAACTGAGGGAATTAGAAAATTTTCCATCTGCTTGGATGAGTTTTGGTTTAAACACCAGAAAGTCAGATCCATCTGAACATACTGGATGAATGGAAAAGTTACAGAGCTGTGGACAACACGATACATTTCACTCCACAGAGGTTGCTGAATAAGGCAGAGAGAAGAAAAAGCACACGATCAGATTCTCTACCAATCTTTTTAGCAAAAGAGCACAAAACAAGCAAGAACAAAAAGGAAATGAGCAACCTTGTGAACCCCTTCAGAAGGGATAAATTCATGGTGAGGATGAAGCAGAAGCTGTGCCTGTGCTCACAGCACCTGAAGTAGAAGAGAGCAGGGAGCACAACCTGCAGAGCGCAGAGTACGTGGACAACACGGGAACTCTCCCACATCCAGCATGCAGGCTGCAAGGTTTGGGTTTATTTTGTTTTTTCCCAAGGTCGTGCAGCTGTAAAGGGGAAAGAACAGAAGGCCTGGAAAATTCAGGAAGTGAAAGGACCAGTTTCGATGTTTCTTAAGCTTAGACTTAACAGAGGGTAGAGATATACTGCTTAACTACTAAGATGCAGTTAAAAATGAAACATTAAAGGCTAATTCTTGGTTATTTTCAACAAATGGAATTAGTGAATGAAATTCCTCACCACATTACTTCTGTCTTTGAATTATAATAAGGATCATGACAGTCACAGGATAAAGCCACAGGACTGTCAGCACATGATGGCCCTAGGAAGAAATGGAATCCAATCACTTGTGCGTGGAATAATTTTTTAACATTTTAAACCAGGTAAATAAGAATGCCATTTATTCATTAAAAAGGATGAGCTCTCAGAAGCCTGATACGAGCCTCAGGACCATCAATATGAAGGGGAGTTGTGCGTGCAGAGCAACTATCATCTCCAAACAGACTTGTTGAACCTGGGCCCAGAAATTATGAATAATTGGGCAGTCTTATGTGCAAAGAAAGACTGGCATTTGCAGACAGAAAGTGTTAAAGTGGTGAAATAAAGGAAGGGGGCATTGGAATAAAAGGGAGGAATTTGGCAAGGAGAGATCCTGTGGCATTGGGGTCTAGCTGCACCGGGGCGGACGGAGGATGGGATGTCTCTCAGGCTTTATAGGAAGAAAAGAAGTTAAATCTGCAGGTTACAAATGGGTGTAATATGAGACAGAGGCCATATGTTGTCATTTCCACTCCCCCTGCAGAAGACATCCTCCCTAAAGTCTTGATCAAGGAATGGGTTGTAAATCACAGAAGAGGCAGGATGCGAAGATCAGTAATTTCCATTAACTGACACCAGGCTAACACTGTAATTGGTAAAAAAGTGGTGTGGGGCAGTCTATTAACTTCTGCTTTGCTGCTCATCATTTCCACAAGTGCATAACAGAGTACAAGGCAGTCAGATACCCAGCTGTCTATTAATAATTGATTTGATGTAGGACATGAAGTGTGAGTAATCTGTTTCCTTGTTCCTCCGTTTAATATAATCCATGAATCATGGTGACCAGTAAAGAGGCTGATTGACCACACGATGCTAACTTTTTTGCTAATTCCAACCACTAACTTGCATTTAAGAAAGTTAAATGTCTGCTAAATACTTTGTGGTTATTACAGGGATGCTATGGAAGAGGGAGACAATTAATTAGTTCATTAGATAGTGTTCATTTTTGGATAAGAGCTTGTAACTCTGCCTTGTGCTGCTTCCAGTAGTCCCAAGTCTGCCCAGCATTAGATACTAAAATAATTGTTGCCCGGCGTAGACCTCTCTCTTTTTGGCCCAGTGTCTTGTCTCTCCCAGACCTAAGAAAAGGTTTAACTTGCAAGCAGAAGCTGCTTTTATTCTCACCATATCTTTACAGGTATCAGTACCATGGTATCTATTTACCCCACAGTCACAAAATATCTCCTATTTTCAGTACCTTCTCAAGGTGAGGAACTTTCTCTTTTATTCTTAGGGAAACAAGGAGCCAGGAGTGTGTCAAGAACCCGGCTTTGCTAATTGTGCTATTTCAGGCACTTCTGCTTGTGAACATATGTGTGTTTTTCACCAATGCCAAGATTTTCACTCACTGAGTGTCACTTCCTTTGTTAGCTCCAAATGTGCAGAGGCTGAAAGGGCATCTTTACTAGTGAAAAATCTCTCAAGAACTCTTATAAATCATTCAAGCTTCTGGTTGAAAATGTTTCCTTTCACACACTTCTTAGTGCCAAATACAGGCCCATCTGGAATCATTATTAATTCTGTTGAACTGTTTAATTCCAAATGGTTCTCTTTTTTTTTTAAAGAAAGACTTGATTCAGTATTTTATAACCATAATTGGAATAGCACATTAAGACTCAACAGCTCATTTTTTTATTTCAGGAAATGGCAAGCAACACATCTTGTACTCAATCAGTCACATTAATAGAGCAGTGCTAAAAAGTCTTGAAACATGTAGCTAACCACAAGTTTAATTCTTCTTACATATTGTTTGCCGTACAAACAGAGATGAAAATTATCTTTGCGGGCTAAGAAAGCCTCTTAAACAATTTGGAGGACTTCTCTGTGTGTGCTTCATTGAGCACATCAGCCAGAGAATTAGAAGAATAGGTGCCCTGCCACTGAAACACCTGAGCAAAGTGCAAAGCATGCTCCTCCAAATACAAACTTACATCAACATGGTTGTTGCCGGTTCATCATCAGGACTGAAAAATTAAACTCAGTTTACAAGCAAAGTCCCATTCACATTTCAAAAAGAAAAGCACCAAAACCCCCCCTCCAGTGGTTTTGTGCAAACCTGCTTAATAATTTTTGCATTAAATGTTGCTTCTAGGATTTGAATGCACATGTGTAAGGGAAGAGAACTGTGAAATCTTGGTGTCATATCAACAGCACAGTTCCCAGTGACTAACACTCGGGACAGCTGGGAAGTTCTCTGCATAGTTCTCCATGTGCAACTGATGTGGGAGACACTCAGGCTGCACGTTTGGCTCCTTGACACTTGCTCTGAAGAGCAGTCACAGATCTCCAGACCTACGTGGGGTTGCACAGGCTGCTCAGCACAGGCAGGCAGGCTGGAAACACAGAGCCAGGGACCGTGGCTGCCCACTGAAGGGCAGAGCTTGCATCCCCCACAATTTGGGGATGAAAGCTCCGGAAGGTTTTCATCCCTAGCAGCTGGTGATTAATGTTCGGCTACAGAGAACCGTAGGTATGGAACCAGTCATGGCTTAAAGTGATACAATTATAAATTCATAGCCAGACTGTCATGATACAAATTAGTCTCAGCACTCATTTTCTTTGGCAAAACTCCCATTCTTTGGATGCCTTTCTGGTGAAATTTACTGTGACATGAAAGATATCCAAAATACAGATAAAAGGAGTAGTTTTCCAAGCGCAAAATCCACTAGAAGCATTCACCATAAACTCTCCATAAAATAAGCTGGAAAGGAGCTCTCATGTCTGGTCCATACTCCTGCTCAAAATAGGGTCAGCTTTGAAGTGAGATAGGGGTACTCAGGGCCTTATCCAGATAGGTTTTGAGTATATCCAAGAATGGAGGGCTTACAACCTCTCTGAGCCCTTGCTCTAGTGCTTGATCATCTTCTCCATGAAGCTTTTCTCCATATATCTAATGGGATTCTTCTCGCTGCAGTTGGCATTCACTGCCCCTTGCCTTTCGCTGTGCACCCCCAAGAAGAGTCTGGCTCCATCTTGTCTATAACCATTTATTAGGTAGTTAGAGAGAGCAATAAGATACTCCTCGAGCCATCTCTTCTCCAGATGAACAACCAGCTTTCTCAACCTCTCCTTGTACTCCATATGCTCCAGCACCCTGAGCATCCTGGTGTTTTTTGCTGAACTTGACCCAGTATAGAATCATACCGTGGCTTGAGTTGGAAGGGACCTTAAAGATCACATCATTCCAGTTCCCCACCATGGGCAGGGACATCTTCCATTAGACCAGGTTGCTCAAAGCATCATCCAACCTGGCCTTGAACACTTCCAGGGGTGGGGCATCCACAATGGCTATGGGCAACCTGTTCCAGTGTCTCACCACCATCAGCTTGTTGTCTTCCAGGACCCCTGGGTCTTGCCTTGAAAGCTGCTTTCTGGCAAGTCCAGCCTGTGCTGTTCCCGGCCATTATTTCTTACTGGGTGCAGGACTTTGCATTTGCCTTTGTTGAACTTCATAAAGTTTTTGTCAACCGATTTCTCCAGCCAGTTGTCATCCCTCTCCAATGCCCTGCCCTTCAGTGCATTGACTCTTCCACCAGTTTTGGGTCATCGGTGAACCTGAAGAGGTTCCATCCCACTCTGTTGTCCAGTTTTAATGAAGACATTAAATAACATCAGACCCTGTAGTGACCCCTGGGGAGCACCACCAGTAACCAGTCACTATTTCAGCTGTGACCCGTTGCATGGAATGCCTTGAGCCCTCTGCTGCATGGAATACTTGGAGCCCTGTAGTCCAGCCAATTTTCCATTCATCTTATCCTCCAGCTCAGTCCTCTTGTCTCCAGCACCCAGGATACTACAGGAGGCTGTCAAAAGCCTTGCTGAGGTTCAGGTAAACAACACGCACTGCTCTCCAGTGCCTGCTGAGATGGCCATGGCCCTCTGGCACTGCCCCTTTCAGTGCGTATTGGCATCACTGCCCACGGTGTTGTCCCCAGGTTTTGTCACAGAGCCCATGTGAAAGGATTCTAACGTAATTGGTCTCCTGGTGCAGCTGGTACAGCCATGAGGACTTGATTGAATGCCAATGCCAAGAGACAGCAGTGAAGTAAATTTTGTTTGGAAATACTGCTGCAAAACCGCCATATCCATAGAGAAGGGTTTGATGTATTAGTAATCAACTTCCCTGGAATATTCCTGTAATTGTTATGGTTCCTTAGGCGTAAGGAAATAATTTTCTGGATTTGGATCACTGTGTTAGTTAGTCTGACAAGCCCAAAATAAAGTAAATTTTCACACATCAATCATTAGCATATTTGCCTAAGAAACAGTGTGCAGAATTCATGCAAAATCAACAGCTTATTCAAGTAAATACATATTCATAATTATTCTATGTGAAATATTGCTTTCTGAGTTTATTCAGTGAATGCTAACTACATTCCTAACAAATATACAAAAATAACAGTTCCCCTGTTACTATGGAGAAGGAGAGGAGAAGGTATTGTGCTGGAGGACTAATTGTAAAATCTTTGGAGTAAGAACAAGATAGTGTGATTCCCTTAGTGCAGTAATAATAATTCAGCAGCCCAAGGTTTTACATTCAAGGTTTTGGAGAGAGAAATGAAAAGTTGCTGATGAGTTGATCTAGAGATATACTGAAGGGGTGTTTCATGGGAGGAACATTTCCCATCATTCTGAGATACAAGAAGGGAAGGTGTAATTCTCTGAAGGTGTAATTCAAAAGCCGAAGCAAAACAAACACAAGAACAGGTTTGGCATTAGCAGCTATGCTGTTGCTGAAATAGACTCGAGCTCGAGCTCGCTGGACACAGCCATCCCTATCAGAGCCCATCCCTCTCACATCTCCTGCAGCCCAGCTGGCAAAGCCAAGCGAGGATACGTATCCTTGAAGGAATCAGTATGCGTATGTGTGCACATACCCACCTGCAGCCACGTGGCCACTTGATACCTCATCTCCATAATGGGATTTGCCAGGAGCAAGCAGAATGCGATCGCTCCGCTCCGCCCCTCTGATGCATCGGAAAGAGCCAGCATTACATGTTTTATTGCCATGGGTGTGGAAAAACCAGGCTGCAAGTCACATTGATCAGAGAGCCAATAAGGCGAAGAAGGCACCCTGCAAAATGGAGCCTGCAGAAGCACTGCCAGGGAGGGCTCACAGCACTGCCAAGTGTCACTGCAGCGAGGCACAGAGAGGCTCAGTGCTGCATCAAAGAAAGGACGGGGAATGCTGCATTTTATAGGGCAGCTACAGATAGTAATTTACACCTTTTGGCCAAGGACTGCTAAGCACTCCGCACAAATTCCTGACGTTCAGGTTCCCAGCACCAGTATGTGGTAGTTTTCCATATGGCAGAGGGGCTTTTTCATCCCTAACAGTGCTCTGCGCTCATTATTATGCAGTAGATTTTTTTGTTTCTGTACACCAGGCCTGGGATCTTACAAGGAAGTGATTATACTTGCCTAAATAGAGATTCTGGTGACAAGATAATTTACAACGCTCTGTTGCATAATCATTGAGCCAAGGTCAGGGAAACCATTGATGTAGCACAGTCAGGGCAGTTATAAATAAACCCCACATCACGAAAGGGGCTACATCAGTGAGAACAGACAGGCAAGAAAGGACAGAAAAGAAAGAACCTCCAGCACTCTCACCATGGTAAATTCTTATTCCCCTCCCTTATCTCCACAGATCCCATGGTTGGCTAATTAAAGAAGGAGGTATAACTATCAATCTAATCTCACTTGTTCTCAAATTTACCATAATTTCTACGCTTGAGAGGCTGGTGAAATGAAACAGCACTACTAGAATTTCCCATTCATCAGCAGGAAGCAGAACAACTCTGGGAATTGGGCTAAAAATAATTAAGAAGCAGGATCAGGTGCTGTGCACATGCATCTGTCTGTACATGGGCATGCAGGCACACGAGCATTTACTGGAGGTAGCAGCAGTAGCACAGGGGGAGATGAGCACCACCAGTAATTTTATCTTAACATATGAATGCTTGCAGATGTACTCACAGCATACTTATTAGAGAGGCAAAAAACGCCCAAGAAAACCGCCATCAAATTATGCTACAAACAAAATCAGCTTTTTAGGCAGATGAAACCACTAGAATACCATCAGCAGTACTGCAAGGGACACTCGGGAGCTGCTGGGGTGGCCACAGCAGGCAGGATGGTCAGCACACGGCCCTTACCCCAGCACACTGTGGGCACAGAGCAGGGGCACCCCCTTTGAGCAGGAAGGTTGACATTTTCTGGAAGCATCTGTGTTATTTCACATGCTTTGCTTTGTTTTGCACTTGTGCAGTAACACTAGAGCTTTTCAGAAAGTGTTGGAGTGGCTTTTCCCCCTTCTCCATATGGGCAGGCTGGGAGTGAGGTGCTGCCGGGGGCCTTTCTCTGCTCACCACAGTGAGGGTACAGCTGGTCCAGGACTTCCTCCAAAAGACAGACTGATCAGACACACAGATCTCCTGGATCATCAGAGCTGTTCTTCAAAATCCACTTGGATTTCAAAGGGACAGCTGAGAAGGAACATGTCTCTGAGGGGCAGGACTTGGATGGAGGATTTAACTAAGTAAGTAGCTCTTACCTGAGGAATCAGCTATCCAGCAAAAAGATTCTTGAGAAAGATTCCCCAGCTTTACTCCGAGTCAGCCTAAACATAGTTACTTGCCATGCTCCAGGAAAAGCCTTTATCTAGTTTGCAGCTCCTCTAGAAGGGTGTAAGGAGATGATAATGGGCCAAATCCTCAAGTCAGTGTAAATCAATGCTATTTGTTTGCCTCTGCTGGAACCCCTACTCTCTGTTTCAGTTAAGAGCTAACACACAGAAACTTAATATGCGTTTATGTTAATACTTGCACTTTGCAGGGCTTGGTAGGTTGCGTGGCTGGCACATGGCTGACTGACTGTCACTTCCAAAAGCTAGGGGACCTACTGGAAACTGCCATTAAGAGTGAGCAGCTGACAACGTCTGGAACCTCTGCGGAAAAGCCTTCCCACCTCAAGCCCCTCCTTGTGATTAATCTTTCAACTAGACAATACACATTACTATTTTAAAGAGCTGAATTTTTAAGCACAGAATGCATTAATGAGCAGAGGAAAATGTGAACAAACTAGTACCTTCAAGCACTGCAAGGCACAGGGAAAGGATACAAGGACAGAGTGGCCAGGTCCCTTCAGAGACCACAACTGTGGCCCCTGTCTGCAACATTGCCTCCTGGCAGCAGTACTGCATCCAGTCCCAGAATCCAGACTCCATGCCAGTCACTCCAGAGTGTTATTAAGATGCACGGCATCTTGGTAAAATTCAAATCAAAGTTTCTTTCCTACACATTGGAGTGGGATAGGTAGCAAAGGTTGACGTAAAAACTGAGCAAGCAGCAGTGATGGGGGTTTGTATCACACAAGCTTAGGAAATAGTCTGGAATAAAAAATGTGTGCATTATTGCCTTTCACACTTTATCTGATCTTGCATTGCCAGACAACTTAAACTATCAGTATCTGGCAGAATTCAAGATCATTTTGCAAAGACTTGTCATTCTTCTTCACCAGATCGCTCTCAGCAAGACATGATGGAGAGAGAGTTGGAATACATCATATTAGAATGAAAATAAATGGTAATGATCATGCTCCTCCACAACACTTCCACTTTAAGGAATCAGTTAATTAACCCTGAATTGAGCAGGCTTGCCAGTCAGGAATAGAGCAGCTCAATTGATAACAGCTTTCTGACCCTTACTTCTCAAGGACAAGATTCAGTAACCCTTATTTATGTTAAACATTAGCTTACCCTGCGAGGAACCTCCAAAAATCAATAGGAATTGCACTACATGAGTAAGACTGGCAGCATCTGATACCAATTATAAACTCAGATTGGCCCTCAGCTGGGTATTTCTGTCTGCTCTTTACTTTTTTATTTTTTCTTTCCATATTCCTCCTCCCCCATGTCTGCTCCCAAGAAAATACAGAACGTTCCCTCTTATAAAAGGCACTTGAATGGCTGCGTCTCCTCTTTCTCTTTAATCCAAAAAGTATGAATATTTCTTGTTAAAGGAAGGTAATGTTTGACAAAACTTGGCAGATTAAAGTGTATTTCTAAACCTGGAAGGAGCCCAGCCTTTTTGACAAAATGGAAGCCACAATTTGTGACTTTTAAATGTGAAGTGGTTTATTTCTTCTTGAAGAAAAAAGTGTAGCTGAAACCACTAGAGAAAGCATTAAGGGAAGCAATCTGGACTTTAAAAAAAAGAGATATAAGATCTACACTTCTTTTTTACCAAAGCACGTGAGGGAAGAGGTGGATAGAAACAAGGAGACATATTTTCTATTTGCAGTTCCTTTCCCCAAATTTTCCCAGAAGCAGAAAAGACTGTAGCTGGGTAGAGGAACTGAAAGCCTGAAGGTACTGGTAAAGAGAAAAATACCCAAGTGATGTAAAAGGGAGGTGGGAGAGAAAAATCCTTCAGCCTTTTATTTTGAGTCGACTCAAAGTTAAATTACATCTCGCTGCACAGGGAAACCACGTCTCCTGAGAGCTGCAGCCTGGGTTTCTGTGTCTCCTCTCTGGTCTGGCCTCCTACGTTGGACTCCTTCTCCTAAAATGTCACTGCCACGCACCACCTACAGCAATCTCCTTGACTCAGCTGAGCCAGAAAAGCATGTTTTGCTGTTGGATCAGTCGTTGGGATGGGGAGACTGGAGGATGGCAGGGGCAGGTCCCTGCTGGCCTCGCAGGGAAGCAATTCAGCCTTCAACCTTTTGGGTTAGCTCAACAGGCTGAAGGACAGTAAGCTCAGGTTAGGCAACCCTAAAAGCAAGACTTTCTTTTACATCTCCTGCTAAAAGAGTTGTTAGTGCCTTAGAGTTGCTCATGTGGCAGAAACTGCATTTTTGCTCAAAAACATGGTTTTAATGGGAAATTTAGAAGCAGATCTATTCTTACTAAAAAGGAATAGCAGAAAACCCCAGTGGGATCTCAGGAATGAAACCATGCAGAAATCATCCTTCCAATACTGATGTGCAGGCACACTAGATGCCGGTGTTTGCTGCTGCTGAACGACCATTGCTCACGCTGCCTTTTTCAAAGCCGAGTGACAGATTGTGCTGGAATTAGAGGGGAGGCATTGCTACCTTGAAGCTATGTAACTGTCTGTGGCTTTACAGCACTGACTGGCTTTAAAACTCCATTTCCCCCCAGTTCAGTAGGTACTTTTCTGCATGAATTAGATGATTAGATGCTTCCAGATTTTTTGAGCTTGTTGTTCACATCAGACACACTCTGACTTGCCTGAAACTACTGGATACCTTGCAGGCTAAA
>VYZQ01028167.1:0-20904 GCA_013400655.1 Mystacornis crossleyi | reverse complement strand
AAAAAAAAAAAAAAAAAAAAAAAAAAAGAGCTGTGTCTGCCTCTTGTATTGTTTTCTGCTCATGTCCTAAAGCCATGTCAGGTTGAAATAAGGTACACAGCATCTCTCTCATCCTCCTTCATTGGCAGTGTCCTGGTTTCCGTGGAAAAGAAAACCTGGAGCATGCACTGACAGGGAATTGCAGCATGGTCAAATAGGTTTCTGATACAGAAGAGTGGGGCAGCAAGTCTGCAGGCTCCTCCCTGGCTGCAGAGACAGAGCCAGCAAGCCAGGAGTGCCTTATTTTTTCTGTAGACACAGACAAGAAGATTTACTGCTTAGTGTAGCACTGCCTCTGGGGCTGGAATTGGATTTCTCCCCAAAATGTTACTTCCTTTCAAGCTCCTCTTCTGCACAGAAAATTTTAGAAGGAAATGCCACTGGATTACACAGCTGCTGTCTGCCTGGGCTTTAAATGTGCCAATTTGCATCAGTCTGTAGGCAGTGCTGAGAAGAGGCTGGAAGTGACTGCAGCCTTCCTATGTTACTAGTGGCATCTTACTTGCAAATCTGAAACAATTGAAGGGAAAAGGTGAGGCAGAACTAGAGACAGCCAGCTCTGAGCTACCAGAAAAAACCTAAATTATTCTCTTCTTCTGAGAAAAGCATGTGTGAAACACAGCACCCATGAGGGATGCCCTACAAGACATCAGGATGAAGCCTCAGTAACTGATGGAAGCAAAATGAAGTACAAAATGCCCTCATTTGTGTAACTGATCAGGCTGGGAATTAAAATCTTTGAGAACAAACCTGTCACTAAACACATTTAAAAATTTTTAAGGATAAATTGTAACAGTATCAGTGCACTATGAGAAAGCTGATTCCTACTTGTTTTGCAGAAACAAATAAGTAGGCTAAGAGCCCAACTGCAGAAATGGTGGCCAGAAATGAAGTGCTAAAGCTTTGCAGGTACCTTTGTTAACAGGTAAGCAGGCACATTGTCATGGGAAGCATCACCATGTAGCATCACAAAGTCTTCTAATGTTACCTTTAGAGTGTGCGAGCAGGTTTTTCCTCTCTTAGAGAGACCTGCTGTCTTGCTGTTCAGTGTTTGGGTTATGCAAGGACTTTGTACCTTGGCAGGCTCGGAAGAAGAGGAGGCAATGTGAACAGCCTGGAAACTGGCTGTCTGCCTTGCTTCTTGTTAAAGTAATTCTGGTGTTAAAAGTTGTCACTTGGGAACCAGACAGAGATGTTGGGCTAGGACTCCTACATGAAAAAACTGCCTCACATGTTGGCTGTACATCCTCAGTTTGGGACTGGGATGTATGTGTGAATAAAGCGATTCAAATTTAGAATACCCTCAGACTTCTTCCATGCCCAAAGGAAGGCATAAGCATCTGCTAGCGATGCACAAGACACCCAGATGTTAGAAGAAAAGTCAACAAAACCTCAATTTACTGTCATCTGCCCTTCTTTGTAGGAGAGACTTTTAAAGGGTGAAACCCTTTGTGTGATAAGTGCTCCTTAGAGAAGTGTAAAAATACCTTTAGGCCTCATTGAACCAAGTTAGTAAAGCATAAAAATATTTAGTAGTGACCATTCTAGAGGTGCCAACCTTTGCTGAACGGTAACGTTTCTAAATATTTATATCAACAATGTCATGACTGCAATATCAGCTACTTGAGTGCCTCTCTCCTCAGTGGTATGTGCTCCATTTCAGCTGGCACGTTTGAGGAGCTGTGTTCAGTATCTTAGGTGAAGAAGCACTTAAAAGGCATTAACTAGTAAATTAACATCCCTGTTTTCAAAGGGCTGTGTGAGAGGAAGAAAAAGGCAAACTCTCGAGTTAGCACTTAAAAACATAAGTGAAATCATACAGAATTTTTAAAAGAAACTAACTTGGACAGCTGCTGCTATGATTATCTTATGGGATTCATTAAAGCCCCGTTTGACATTCAAATAAGTTCTCATTTCTGGTGGTAAGAAAGAAGGAGAGTATGTACTTTAAAGAAATTACAGGATTTAGAAATGAAGATGAAAGATTCAGAACTACCTTGTAGTTACTTTCTGCTCCCTCTGCCCTCTTGTAAATATTATGACAAGAGGTACAGTGACCTCTGATGTACCGCACAGGAAGAAATGAGAAAGTTAATAGGGGAAGCACCAAATTAGACACCTGAAAGAACAGGATTAAAAGATGAATAAGAATATTGTATCACTTGTCAGCATGGCATTAGAGAGTCCAACTTCATCTTTTTTTCAGGTTTCATTAAGGAAATGTCTGGATAGGGCTGTTTCTTGCCCAGCCCTGTGCAGCCTATTGAAAAGGCAGGATACATTCACTCCGGTAGGATACATTCGCTCAGTAATTGCGTGCCAACAACATGCAGGGCCTAAAAATGATTCCATGATGCTCCTATGGGTTTGTGTGGCACCTCTCTCCCCCTATCCTAACTGGACACAAATGCTCCATGCAGCTCATTCTGTGAGTGGGACTGAGCATCCTCAGAGCGGCTTCAGAGGCACTCCCACCGCCAAGGCACAGATGCTCCTTGTGCTCCCTTTATTAAATACACAAGTGAAGGGGGTTTGTATCACCCGAGCTGCCCATCTCCCTCCCTGACTCTGCCCCACCCAGTCATCCCACGGCAGCACAGATCAGCTCCAAGTTTCCACTATAGCTTTAGAGGAACTGAAAAATGTGGGTGCGTTCCGCTCCTCATTTACTGTCCAGCAGCACTCAGGCTTCAGGTATGGATCTTTCTGAAGCAAGATCAGAACTTGCTGCATCTCAAGCAAATGCTTGCAAGTATTAAAAACATCATTAGCTGTCCAGGCTTATTGCTCTTGGACTCCCATTTGTTCCTGAATATCTACCAGCCATACACCAGAGTATTTCTTTCCATATGTGGTCTGTAGGAGGTAATGATCAAATACTATGATGATGATGATACTCTAAAAATATACAAAATCTGAGTAGATTAGACTAAAATAAACACGGGCAAGAATATGTTGAGAGATGATCCTTTTACTTGGAGCTTTCACCTCTGTGTGGTAAGAATTAGATTTTTTTCTTTCCTGGTATATTATAAATCTTGTGTTTTTCCCTAGGCAAAAAGATGTATTGAGAACAGCGTAAGTGGGCGAAAAATATAAGAACTGGCAGACTGAAGTGTCATGGATGATGCTCTGCTTTTTATCAGCTTATTAGGTGAATTTTATATTTGATTTTGTGCTGGTTGTAAGCCTGGGAAAAATATATTTTATAAAGTAAAAAATCAGAAAACCCCCAGCATATTGCAATATATCTTCACCTGTTCTCTGCATGCAAACTCTTCTTAGAAATGGGTTCTTACATTCTAAGTGGCTTTTAAGCCACTAAGTTGATTTTGACCTTTAAAAGAAATTTTAGTTATGTAGAAGTTTTGAAGCGACACACATTAAAGACTGAGATGTTCAGATATTGTAGTAGCTGGACTGACTGGCTCAATATACAGCTATCAGAAACCAGTAGGATTTTCCCCTTTCTTTTCAGTTCATACAGGTTTGTATTGCTTGGCAGCTTGCATTAGAATTTAGCTGAAAATAAAGCTCAGTCAAAAACCACCCTTATCAGGATGAATTCCAAATGGTTTGGAAGATGATTTGGTATCCAAGCACCTCCATTCCCACAAGCACTCCTTTCTAGAAATAAGAGACTGCGTTTTAAGTTAATTAAAAACATGAGACAAGATTCTAACTGGTCTGATTTTCTTTCAGAAGGCTTGATCTGCACTTCACAATTTCTGGCACACGCCCCTAAATAAGCAATATGTCACATCCCTGTTGCCATGCTGCATCTGTGGGACTGAATAAGCAAAGCCTTCCAGTTACAAAGGGATGTTCAGCCTAGGCCACTGAATTCCAATTCTACCTGTGTGATCCCACTTGATTTACCAAAGGCTGCTCCCTTAGATATCTGCTCAACCTGTCTGAAATGACTCACTGGAAACATTCTTAGCATATGCCTTAGGAAAAAAAATGAAAAAAGCAGCAGAAGAGTAGAAGGAAAATAATGAGAGAAAAGGCAAAATAACTGTTCTGTGTTAGTAATCTCCCAGAGCCTTATTTCATCTTGCATTTTGTCACTGTATACCTCTCAAATATTTAATTACTCCTTTTTTTCTCTTTTTGTTATTTTTACAGGGACTGTGCAGATTGAGCTGGAGAATTTCTATTTTGGATGCTATTAAGTAAGTATTATCTGTTCATTCTGACAGCTGATCTCTGACAAGAAATCAGCTGTTATCATTCCTCTGTCTTTTTCCTGGGTTCAGATGGAAACATTTCACTTGAAATATTCTCACTGCAAATATAAGAATTTTTCTGTACACCTGACATCATCTCACGTATTCTGGCTCTCTGAAAAAAAAGTCCCAGGGTCTTTTTCAACATCTTTCATACAGCCTACACTTCAATAAAGATGAAACATTTATCTCTTCAACTTTTATGCCTGGAAACCCATCTATGCAACAGGAGAGCGCAGTTACAAAGGTGCTGCAGCAAGGATGTTAAATGCCCATAGAAGTGTCATGTCATGAAGACTGATTTAGTTTGGTTAAGGCATCTGACACTTTCTTTTTAAGTGAGTATGTTCCTAAAAGAATGTCCTGAACTTTGGGAACACCCTTATCTGCCATGTGATCTGAATTAATCTTCTCCTATACCACGACCTCTTATTTGCCTTTCCATACTTTCTATTTCTTCTGGTGAAAGTTTCACAGGAAGAAAGAATCACAGTAAGCCTTGTTTCTTTACTGCTTATCAAGGCCACTATCTCTCTTGGAATCAAAATACCACAGTGGAAATTGTCAACTTGTTTTCCTTTAGATCCAAGAAACACACGGGCATCCACGTGTATTTATCCAGAGATAAACCCCCTTTCCCCATTAAAGCACATTTCTTAATCTCCTGCAATGACACCAGGAAATGATACACGGCCCCTCACAGCCTCCTGGCTTCTCCCCTGCTTTCAGCTACAATTTTTCAGCAATTACAGGGGCTCCAGAGCAGCCACACTTCCACGCAGTCACCCCCTCCCCATCTCTAGCCCCGTGCAACAAGCCCACCCTATTAGGTCCTTGTTCACTGAAGGGTCACGTCCCTCCCAGGACATTTTGATACCTCAAGCTTCATCTTTGTCTGTCAGGGAAGACTTCAAAGCGCTGCTGGGGTCAAGGTTCAGATCCTTCTCTGGAAAAACAAAAGAAGATTCTAACTGTAGCTTATGAGGGATGATGCAAAGCAACTGATTGCATTTTGTCAAGGAGAATGAACGAAGCCCGGGCTACTCCATAAACAAATCACTTCAAACAATTTGCAAGTCATATTGACTCCACATTCTTTTAGGGGGTATCCTGAAGGACTTTAGAGAGACATTTACAGAGGAGTTGTACCTACCAGGAGACAAAGCACTGACTGAAACATTAAAAGACTACCCATGAAATCTAAGCAGTGCCATACTGGAGCGAATTTTCTTCCTTTTCTTGAAATGCAGAAATTTCAAAGTGCTAAAGTGCGAGCAAAGACAATGATAGTAGGATAGCCTAAATCACTCCAGGAATTCCAGACACTATCTATCATGGAAGAAGGTACCCATACTAAGCTGCAAAAAAGAAAAATGTTGCAGAAAAGGAAGGGAAATGCATAAAACTAAATGCTAGCCATATACACTTGTCCATTGTTGAGTTACAGTTTACTCACAGCAATACCAGAAAGAATTATTAATCGATAACCAATCTTGAAAATATGAGGAGAGGTGACCAAGTTCCCAGTTGACAACCAGACCACACAATTGTCCCTTGTGCCAGGATGGGATTGAGCAAAGGGAGTATAAAATACCCTGAAGGATGCTAAGATGTTTCAGAGGGTGTTTACCACTTAGTAGAATGGAAAGTAGCATAGGCAAAAAGGCTGGTAACACAAGCTGGACCTGAGACATCTGGGAAGAGGGGTTGATATCAGTAAATTTCTCAGTGATCCTTCTCGTGCCATGTGCTTAGAAAAGTAAGTAAAGACAACCTGAATTCCTTGGACAAAATCCCTTGCCTTAATGCCAATTTGCTCTAATGACATCAAACCTTGTTTTGAAACTGATGAGGTTATACAGGGTAAGGGCAGAAACTGGATCCCTGTCCAGGGAGACTCTTACAGTTCTCCAGAGGATGATCAGTAACAACACAAATGCAGTTCTTACTCTCTAAACTTGACATCAGTAATGGGAAACTATTCCCCTTTCCACGCTCTATTACAACTCCTCGTTTTCGCTATTAATAGTAACAACTGCTGTTGGTGCTCAGCCCTGTGGTGCCGAGGGCTTCACACTCACCAGATAAATGGAACTTGCAGCCTCCCCCTGCCCAGGAGCCCAACACCAACAAGACAAAGCAATCAGATGGTAGGAGGAGAGCAGAGAGTGGAGAGATGGGAAAGGAATCAGCCAAAGGTCACCTCTCAGTGTCAGGAGGAAAAGCAAAGCCAGGCCATGCTGGCTGAAGACCTCTGGAGCCCCGGCCGATTTGCCCCGGTTCCTTGGCGACACTTTCCCAGAGAGCTGACTCTGACCAGGCCAGCTCCTCCAAAACAGAACTTGCACAGATCCCCAGATTTCTCGCCCATTACTTGCATTTTGTGATGCCGATGTTTTTTTGCCCCTAACAGGTAAGGTAGGTTACCTAAACAACCTGATTGATTAATTTTTCACGCTGATACTTGGTAAGCCATTCCTGAGCAATCTGAGCCCGTGGTGCCACTAACCAGAACAGCTTTGCCTCTGTCTTTGATCCGTGCATCCTCTGCTCTCTCCTGTTATTAGCTGGTTACTGACACAGGCAAACAACTGCTGGTCCCAGCTCCAGCTGAAGGCAGCGAATGCCCAGTGAGAGATACAAAAGCACATTTGATAAGAGGAACTACAGCCTGAACATCAGCCCCTGTTGGAAGGGAAGGGTCAGCAAAGCACTTTCCAAGACTGATTAAAAGCTCTGCTCAGCTGCAGGAGGGTGGGAGATGGCAGCCAGGCTGACAGCTGGCACATCCTCACTGCAGAAGGATGGGGAGGTGGAAGTTTCGATCAAGGGCAGGAACACAAATCCTTCTTGATGCCAGGAGTCATAAAATCTGTAACAGTGAATTAGGAGAGAACAAACAGGTTTTGTGCTTTTTTTAACCCCCTGAGAGAATTTCAGCTGTTTCTTGCCCGTAAAATACACAGAAATAAACTTGAACACCCTGGAGAAAGTCAAAAGAAATATATTTCAAGGAACATAAGTGCTAGAATATTGTTAATCCCCACCCCCTCAAAAAAACCAAAAGAAACCAAAAAAACAAACCCAACCAAACAAAAAATCAACAACCAAAAATACCCAAACAAACCAGAAAAATAATGAATTTTAAAGAGGAGTCAATTATATTTCTTTGGGGATTTTTTTGGCATACTACACTCACGTTTTCCAGCTTCTCACTGCAGATGCCAGAACTTAGTTTTTTTTTTCAAGAAAGTGGTATTTGAACATTATTAAATTATAGATGTAGTGGGAACCAACACAACGCTAAATAAGAACACCAACACAGACACAAATGCCAATGCTGGTGATGCAAAAAACCACTAAGCCATTTCATCTGACTAAACAGCATAAGAAACAAAAGCCTTTGAATTGCTGACAAGTTAAATCACAAATTGTAGGGTTTGCTATTAAGTATGAGATACCACAAGAAACTTTATCATGAACTATTAGAGCTGGCATTAATTTGTGCTTGGCTTCCACTGCATAAAGCCCAAGTGCACCCCTGAGAGGGGAAACCCTTGTGCCTGTGGAAAATAACTGCGAACTTTGCCCTATGGCAAGTTTGTAAGAGGCTGACACAGGAAAAAAGAAGTGAGTGGAAAGGATCTGACTGGAAACACAATAGCAGACTTAAAAGGCTCTGATAAATGAAAAGTCATTCCGAGATTAGGGTCTCATTCAAAAAAATAACAAAGACATTTTCTGGTATGTGGCTGAAAATAGATTCCATATGAAAACGCTTAGTAGAGCTTATCAATACTTTTCATTCTCAGCAGTCTCTGAATAAACACAGCATTTTTAAAAACTAAAATGGCATTTTTAAACATTCTGTAATTTAGATGCAGGAGCCACACAACTAATGTCTTCATTTTTTCAAACCAATAATGCAGTTTTAAAGATTTTGATGTTACAATTCCTTCACACTTTTTTTCCCTTCCATCTGCCTGATCTTGTCCTCACTTCTTGTAAAAATACTACCGACGAGGAAAAAAGAAAACAACTTTCCTTGCCTGAAAACTGAACTGACTTAGAGTCAGTTGATTCAAATGTTCCAGAAGCTTTGCGGAAAATTTAGAGAAAGCACTGAGAAATCTTTATCATTTTCAGATCATCTCTAGTACCCAGTGAATCTTTAAATCTCCATTTGCAGGGTATATGTAACATTCTGAACTCTGTAAAGGACTGCTATGGACAGAATTTGTTTTCCTTTTCCATTTAAAAAAAAAAACAAACCACCAAACAGAAAAACCCCAACAAACCAAACTGCTGGAATTTTAAAAAGACAAAGCAAATTAAAGTTTTCCCAGGTTGTCTAACATTTGATCATGGTGCAGCATGTAATAATCCATT
This sequence comes from Mystacornis crossleyi, assembly GCA_013400655.1. Taxonomy (NCBI): domain Eukaryota; kingdom Metazoa; phylum Chordata; class Aves; order Passeriformes; family Timaliidae; genus Mystacornis; species Mystacornis crossleyi. The sequence goes on along the minus strand of VYZQ01028167.1, from coordinate 12,247 downwards.
TAACAGCAGGAGCACACCTGGGGGGGTGGGGGGGAGCCATTATTCTGTTGATACACTAGACATTAAAGCCTTACATCACAGAGTTAAGCGGCGTGTAAGCACAGGCTTAGCGCTCCCACGTTTCTCACGGAGCACATGAACCTGGGAGAAGAGCCGGTCAGCAACGGCACACAGGCGATCCCTCGCCCCGGAACCTCAGCCAAGAAAATAACACCCAGACTCCCCAGAGCCGTTTCGCTCTCTAAAAATTCACTCCAGCCCAAGCGGGCCAGCGATGTTGCCGTCTAGCTTTGTCACTCCCATGCTTCCCTTCCAAAATAAACGCCGGCTGAGCAGCGGGAGCCCCGGCCAAGCGGGAACGCGGGAGCGCGCGGGCCAGCGCCACCTGGTGCCCAGCGCCGGGGAAATGTCCCCACGGAGCAGAACGAACACCCAAATGCAACAGCTGAGCGCCACGGACGGATTGTTTGCATCATTTGGCGTCTCTTCCTCCTTGGAGATGTCTCGTTTTCACGGAACAGCGTTGTAAGCCAAGAGGCTACCTAGTTTAGGTTCAAAACATTGGGTTTTGGTTAAACGCGTCCTCTGTGTTTTCCACCGGGCAGGTTCTTCAGTCAGAATTTGCTCTCCTATTAAATATGCAGTTGTAGGAATCTGGGAATTCAAACCACCAAAAACCCAACTCTGCAACCATGACTCAAGTGAATAATCATGAGACATCTGTGGGACTACTTCCAGGAGTGGAAAAAGCAGCATATGTCTCCAAAAGTGCTTAGAGCAGTGCAATTCTGCCAATTCTATCACGAATCTCCTATCTGCTGGTTGAAGCCTCAGCTTTGGGAGTCAAGTGCTTCCATGTGAATCTGAATTGTAACCTAAAGAGAAAAACAAATTTTTAACTCTGTCAGATAAAAAAGCTTGGGGAGGTGTGAGACATGTGAACCCCCAAAACTAGACACCACCATGAGTAATAAAGCAGTATATTTAAAAATTTTTGTGAATGCCACCGAGAGAGCGTGGGCATGGGTGCCTGGAGATGACAATACTGAGCAAACTCTGAAATTCGCTCTGGGATGCAGCAGCTCAGGAAATCAGCCTTTCAGGAGAAACCACTGCAGCCAAACTCTACAGGCTTGCACTTCACCCTCTGCTGTTGCTGAACAACCCTGTGCAAGAGGCTGGAAAACGGTTCTGAATCACTTAGGGGAGGAAGGGGGAGAAGAGGGGATACTGACAAATCCTATTTATTTTCACAGATCAAATGTGGCAACTGTGGGTAATTACAATTGTATTAATTCACATAAATGGTAACTTCAATGTATCTCCTTCACCAGAAAAATCGCCTAAATGCAGATACAGCCAGAAAATCACCACGTACTGTATTACTCCCCTTTGTGCTTCTATTAAAAATATAAACTAACAAACAAATCTAATTTATGGCTTGTTTCTTCCCATTTCCACCATGATCCCCGTTTTCCTGCAAGACTAGAATGAAGCAACCTGAAACAGCAAACGTTCCCTCTTCATTGTCTGAAATCTGGCAGCTCATAGGGTTGTGTGATGCTGTAGGAAGCTTATTTTACTTTTTTTTCTGTTGTGGTTTTCACCCTTATGTAATTTTTTTTTTTTTGGTTGCTGTTCAGGCCAGTTTGTATCTTCTAGCAGGAAGTCAGCATAGCATCACGACTGCATCTTCAAACGAGAGTTTTTCAAGCTGCTGCTCACAGTGGCTCTGTTCAGAGGTTTGTTCTTGTGGGGAAGCAGGCAGGTCCTCCTGGTTGCTTCTGAAAGCATCTCTTCACTGCACTTTCCATCTGCACTGGCTTTTCTTTACCACTAAGGTCAAGTCTGTGTGGTTTTCCCGCTCTGCCTGTTGCATTAGTGGCACTCTGAAAGTGAGACTTTCACTGGATGGGAAGTGTTTGGTGAATTTTTAAATGCCATTATTGATTTCACATTAATTTTCTTTATGAACCAGGGAAAGCTCTTATGCGAGGGTACAACAGCCAAGAAATATTTGACAAGTTGTTTAAAATCTACTGCCTGTAAAAAGCATGATAGATCAATTAATTTATTTTCCTGATATTTTAGTATATTCTTTAAACATATTTCCACTGATTATTATTATCCATCCTGAAGTATAAAGCACAAAAGTGATCATATATTACCTGCAGCAGAGGCGGCTACCTCCTGGATGTCTGCCACAAGAGATACGGATATTTTGCCCAAAGCTGTTTTTCTAATCATGTTTCATTGGAGGAAAGGAGAACATAATGATTTTGCCTCTGTACCAGTACACACCAGTTCTGTGGCTTCTGTTTTAGGGCATCAAACCTGTAAAAAGGGCAGATTCCTTTATATATGCAAACTTCTCTACCTGTTACATCAGTTTATTTCACATCCCACGAGTGTTCTTTTGGATACAGATTATTGATTGCTCTTTAGTGAATAACTTTTTAGTCATTCTTTGGCCTCAGAAAATTAACTTTGAATGTTTTATGAAAGAGTATTCATTATGAACAATTAATGTACTGAAAATGTCAGCACCTCAAGAAGGCATTATATAAAAGATGAGTAAATTTATGGTCATGCATCAGTCAAACTTCCTGCACTTTTCATTCTTTTAAAATTTATGTCTTCTATTGTACTACAATAGCTTGTAAGAATTTGATGACCTGAATGGAATAATGTCAAAAATGTCTTTCTGTGTATTTTAGAAAAGGAAAGCAATCAATTAAGAATTTTCTTTTCTCTACCACTATTTTTAGGTATGACATGTCACAGCTTTATAGCAAGTCAAAGTATTTACTTTGGAGCATCTCTTCACATGTTTTTTAAGCAGAAGCCAAAAAAAAATTGGTTCAGAGGAAGCTTCGCTCTACATAGACACATTCATAGGAAGTGAGGAGTCTTTCGTATCAACTGGAGGGTGAAAGGACTACGTGTACCCATTTACATTGATATTTGTTAAGTTCTATAATGCAGAACACTCTGAATTTAAACCTCTTAAACTTTTCCCTTTGACATGTGGAAGGATCTCAGATTGTTCCATTTAATTTAGTAAGCTTTAAGTCTTGAAAATGATGCATGTTTCACATCACTGTCCAAATGCTCGAAAAAGTATTTTAAAGGTACTGCCAGCTAATTAACCAAATCCAGGAGCAGCAGATTTTAATCTAATTTCCAGTAACACTTGAAGTAACAGTCTCAGTCAGCGCACTGGTTTGCAGTGCTGGAAGGGAGAGGAGAGGTCACTTTACGTGATTAGCTGCAGTCACGGGCAGCACATACCTCTCTCACCGAGTCACAGCACCACACCTAGGAGAATGAGAGCACAGGAGTTCAATGGTTGGTTCCTCCTTGGCAAAAACAAAGCTCCCCCCAAAACCAAAAGAACCTTCAGCTCTGAGCTCTGCAGGTATCAGCTTCCTTCTCTGGTTTACACAGACGCTTTTCCAGGTCATGGTACAAGTGCCATCTTTTGTACCTTTTTGAGGGCACAGGTATAAAAAGCCGTGTGTTCATGAAAGAAAGGTTTGTTGGTTGGGCTTTATTCATCTTTTACCTGTCAGAGGTAATTTCTAAGTTTAATATTGAGTTAGTACCGAAGTACTTTGGATTTTAGACAAAAGTCATCAGTTGCAGAAAGATTAGAAATAAATACAATGCCAGTTGACTCTCACTCATACACTACAATAAGGGAAATATTGTTGGAATGGGGTTTGTATTTCAATTCAATTATATTTGGCAGCTCAGTTAGAATTGCTCACTATAATACTGATACTTCCTCTTTCAGTGTACTGTAGTAATGGATATTCTTCCCCTTTTATCTCACATATGAGTGATGAACAGGATGTTTCTAATTAAAACCAACGCCAAACATTCCATTCCCCAATCTTCACCTTTTTATGTTCCTTCACTGATTATTCTTCCACACCTCCAAAAATTGACTCATAGATTGGACTGCCACCTTCTTTTTCCACACCTCACAGGCTGAGTATGGAAACACTGCACACACACAGCCCAACTGAGTGTGGTGTAACAGAACCAGTGACCTGTCAAGATGCTCACGCAGGCTGTAGAAACTCTGTGATTGTGAGAGCTGGATCTCCCCTTTCCACCCAAACGTGTTCAGAGCTATACAAAATTCCAGCACTGAGCTGCCACAGCCCAGCACTGCCCAACACTGACTACTGCACCTAATGTCGTGTTGGAACAGAGCACAGAGAGAGAAAATTTGATTTGATGCTTTTCCTCCTTCTCAGTGGTTTTCTGCCTGGCTAAAAAAAAAAAAGTAAAATGCCTGACTGCATTTTTTGTTGTGAACAACTATAATCCATACCCAAAGTGGTTCACAGAAGCAATGCCATCTACACAGATGTAAATCTGACAAAACTTGGCTTGCATCAAAATATGCCTGGTTTTGCCAAGCAGCTTACAAGACAAAGTCATCCATTTAATCACACACTAATAAGATGACCAGTTTGATAAAAAACAAAGACAAGGATCAGCTATTAGGAAACAAAGATTACAAACAAACAATAAAGGCTGAACATTTATAAACTTCTAGAGCAACAGCTTCTCTACCAATGTTGAACATGAACTTACAGTGACAGTCAGTAACCTGTTTCCATAAAACTGAATAGAGACATCACTTCCCTTCATCCAATTCCTAAAAGGAAAATTCTCTAAAATATTATACTAGTCTTGTCTTACTCAAGTTTTCCTTCTCAGCTTAGACTTGAAAATATATTATAATCTTGATTTCCCATTTTCCTCTTCTGATTTGCTGTGAAAAAATAAACATAAGAACTTAAGCAACGAGAAGATTTAAGACTCAGGAACTCAGTGAGTCAGTAAATCTGAGTTTGTAGTACTGGACACAGCCAAGTGGAGGAAATCCAGATCTTATTTAACATATTTAAATCAGTTGTTCTGTAAACTGTCCTTACAGTGAATATGCATTTACATATACTATATAAATTTTGTCAAGGCCTAGATCACACTCATGCTCGTCACCAAGAGTTGGTGGAGAGGATTTTACAGTGCTATTGATCTCAATTATACACACATTCTTCTCAATGGAAGATCTCTCCTCCATCTCTGCTTATCAGCATAAAATAAGATAATGATAAGAACCTGAGACATTACAGTTTTACCACCGAAACAGGGTCATTGGGGAATCAAAAGGATAACAACCAAGCCTCTGATGTGATAAAGATGAGATAGGAAAACCTTCTGGATCTAGAATAACCTAGGATGACAGCTGAGCAGACTCAAAAGGAGATAGCTGCAGCATGCTACCCTTAAAATCTAGGATATATTGTCAGTTATTCCTGAAAAAACACCTCCTGTTGTTGGTTAGCTAACCCTGTTGAGGTGTAGGAATGTGCACATGGAAAATGGAGGATAAATAGAAGCAAAAATGTCACCACCATGTGGATAACCGGACAAACCATACAGCTCTGGAGAAAGTCACTCATAGGCACTGGCCTGCAAGACATTCCTTGCCAACTTAGCTGTCACGTGCCCTCAGCAGCGCAAGTCCAAAGCTCCTGGAAGGCAACAACCAACATCACCACCACGTGGCAACAGAGAGAAGCTAACTGCTTAAAGTCATCACGTAGCCTAAAGTCTCTACCGGCTGTGTGCTCCCAAGTCGGTCATCTCTGAAGTACCTGCTGCCAGCTGCTTGGATGGGCAGCTCAACCACAGAGCAGAACATGGGGCTTCAGCAGCAGCCCAGACAGGTCCTACAGCAGCACAGCTATGTCTGAGAGCATTCCAATAAAACAGATCTAATTAGAAATTACTTTCACCCACAGGCCCAGGGAAATACTAAAGGCATGCTTCCAGGATCACAGTGACCCAGTCTGTCTGCAAGCTTCCTTCACCACATCAGGGCCATCCTTTCCCAGCACTTCTCTGCACTACCACTGCACATATCTGAAAAAACAGCTGTGCCTTCAGCTGGATTAGTTTGCAGCCATTTTACCTCCTTGGTCTGCCTAACTGTGCTGCTGCAGAAATGCTGGTTGACAGAACAGGGGACAGGGTACAGGCAGCAAAAACGTGACTCTGAAGAGCAGGATTGCTTCTTAATGGCAGTGACAGTTTGGACCCTAACTGCAAAACACTCTTCAGGGCAATTAAAAATGCTTTCTGATGAAATATCTCTTGGTCACAAGGATAAGTAGACCTTACCCTCACTTATCAAATAGGGCACAACCAAGACGTCCACCTGAAACTGCAAAATGGAGAAAAAGGACCTAAATTCCTCTCTTCTACCTGCTCAGACAAGAGAAGGAGCAAACTGGAAAGACATATGTACACAATATGCTTCACTTTTTTTTTCCTGGGCAGGTTCAATCTTTCTATACGGAGAGAACTCTTATGGTAGAAAAGGATACAGCTTTGGAACAGGACATTTAAAATGGCATCTGTCTACCAGGGAGCAAAGTGAAAAATTGTAGTCTCTCTCCTTTTACCATTAAGGACTTGTTCCCACCAGTTAACAAAATCAGTTTTTGTTAGGGTTAAAACGGTCAGTACCAATAAAACCCACACCCACCTGCTCTCCAGATTTGAAGTGAAGGCAATTGTATTCACATGCTGATGGTGAGACCACTTTCATCTTCTGGCCTCCAGGACTGAAAGAAGTATCGCTTCTCACTGCTGACCCCTCTCTGTATGGAGATACCAAATCCCATTTAACACCCCACCTCTGGGTGCTCCACAACGCTGCCAACTGTTTGACACACTGAAAATGAAGACTGGGATTCCTCATACTCATTTCAGATTTAGCTGTTCATAACAAAGGTGAAGAGAAGCATCCCTAACTGTTCCTGCCACTCCAGGCCTGTGAAGGACGAGCTTCAGGGAACATAACTACTTTGTAAATATGAGGAGCTCAGAATCCCACTTCTCAGAGGGATATTTTCAGGGAAGAGCCACCCCCCAAACCAGCAAAAAATTTCATAAAGAAGCCATTCTTTTCCTTTGGTAGGTCTAAATCTGGAGCCAGGCCCTCATACAACTCCAGCCTCCTGGTATTAAATGATTGATTTTTCCAGTTGGGAGTATTGGATGTACTTCTTGTAAACATTTCTCATTTGGGACATGACTCAATTCATTATGTTGAAAGATCTCTTCAGGCTGCATCCTCTTCAAGGCAATATAAACAACACCCACACCAGCCTTATTTGGGGGGCAGAAAACCCCAGCTCTGAAGACAGAACTCATCATATGGACATACAGCTGATACAACGTGCAAAACAAAAGTTTTGCTACAAGGAATAAAAACTGAGTGAAGCCCATACTTGATATCTGTACATGGATGCCTGAAAATGAATAGCGAGAAGCAAACCTTGAATGAATGACAACCATCAAGTCAAAATAATATCTCAGGATTATACTGTGCCCAGGCAGATCATTGACAAGACTCATGCTATTTTGACAGGTCACCCATGAAACTTATACCCAATGTATTTTAATTAATTTTAACAACGAAGCTTTGCATCAGTTCAGACTATCTGAAACACCTAAACTCAGTATAAGCCAAGGACCAAGTTTGGGGATTTCAGTGGGTACTACCAGGAAAAAGGGGCTGAAAATACAGATTGGATACTTGAAACAGCTCCATACTCCCTCTCCATCCCCTAAACATACTCCCAAAAAATCCAGAAGGCAGCTGATGTATAGATATTTATCTAGCTATGAAATTTCTACCAAGACAGCTAATAATGCTTTAAAATTCTGACACAATCCCACCAAGACTTTTTTTAGAAGTTACTTTTATTAAAAAAAAATTAATGAGAACTGAAGTACCACTCATGCTTCCAGAGAGCTTTTATTAGGGCAGAATCAGAATTAACATGTTAGATAAACATGTTGCAACAGTCATGTGAGCTTATAGGAAACAACACACATTCCCCACCCTGAGGTCTTTATTTTTAGTGCAGAAACCAGGTTGGTATAGCAACAGAAAACATCCCAGCCACACACATTCACCCAGAAGGCAGCCCAGGAAGGTCAGCTAACATCAAGCTGGATTTCAGGAGACATGGATTCCAAGTAAAAGGAGGAGAAAATTAAGAGTCTCTTTCTGCAAGAGTGGGAAGATTCTAGCTGCATGAGATGGGTTGTAAAATGCAATTAAGAGGAACTGAGGGTCAGAGACATTGCAACAAAACGACATTGACATTTTTGAGCTGCAGAGCAAGCGTATTCAACCAGCTCTAGGTATCCTCAGCTATTTCTGAAAGTCCCACATCCTCCAATCTTAGGAGAAACAACCCTCTAAGTTTAAAGAGCTAAAAGTCAGAAATTCACACTGGGTCAGTCCCCAATCTTCAATGCAGTATTTTTAGTCCAGGGACGTATTAACAGCATATGAGATGGTTAGAAATAATAGGCGAAAGTCTTATGCTTCTGAAAGCAGTAACATGACACTGTGGAGAAAGCCTGAGGTAAGGACTCCTGTACCCTGGGCTCTGTTCACAGCCCTGTTAATAGCCTGGAGATGCTCCTGGACAAGTCATTTCAGCCCTTTCTGCTTCACTTTCATCCATACAGAGAGGGAGAGACATGTGGTTCCTTTGCAAAACCACTTGAATCGATTAAAAAAGCACAATAAAAAAATTACTCCTTGTATTTCTTGTTCAAATCCATGAGCTGTAACTAAAGGCTCTGTGGTGGGCTTTGTGTAACAAACTATAACCATGCTCTCAAAATATTTCCTGTTCTCTCACAAATATTAGGAAGCAGAATTTAGGGAAAATACTGTGCATTTGCCACTTAATTAAAGGCCAGCAATTCAATGGGGTTTTTTTTGGTTTTGTTTTTTCAATTTTCAAAATTATTCTTTCTGAATAATTTAAAAATAGAGCTTTAGGCCATCATATACAAGTTGAAGTCTGTCCTTACACCTTGTGAATCCCTTGGAAGTAATCCACAGATCACAGATTCATTGAAATCTGTTATCCTAGACTTGTTTTGATCAACTGTTAAAGCAATACCCACATCCTCAGGGTAAGCGTGGATCATGACAACTTAAATGAGTTTGTCCCACATTCAAAGCATTTCTAACAGGATCTGAAGCAAGGTTTTTCAGGTTGCTCGTAGACATGCACATTAAAGGGAATAAAATAGTGGTGATTCCTGCAGCTCACCCTGGCCTCAATCAGCCTTGCTGACTTAACAGTTTACACTGTCCCATAGTCATTTCCCAATCCTGCTTATTCTGTGACCCCACCACCTCAAATCTCTCAGCAATACCCCGAGATTCTGGAAAAGAAATACTGGTTTGCTATCTTAAACTTTAAGTTCTTTTAACTGTCTTCACTTTAGAGCAAGTCAGCTGACTCAAAGTTGCTCTTGTCTCTGCACATCACCCTCACAAATAGGAATCCCCTTGATGACAACTTGCACTGCTTCTCTCTATGAAGCTGCCTCATCTCTAACTATTCTGTGTTAACACATAATTAACAAGTTACTGTTATCACTAATCACTCCGTGGCGTCTCTTCACCCATGCAGGAAGGAAGGTGATCTCTTCAAAGCAGCAGCCAACTCTTCAAGAAGAAACAGAGAACCAGTTAGCATTAACATTTAAATATGCACACATTTGAAGTTCAGTGCAGCTTAGAAGATAGTCTGAATATGATGAGCTAGCACTTGACAACTCTGTCCAAATTGCTTATGCCATAAATGCTCCAAGCAAGCTCTTCACCCAGGTCTTACACCTTTCTGTTCATAATGTGAGGCTGTTCAAGGGTCACCAAAAGGTGATTTGTGGCCAACATAACCAGCCCAGCAAGCATTTCTATTGTCAACAATTATGCAAAAAGATCACTGTACAGTTTAGTTCCACTTCCCATTCCCTCTCTTCCCAATTTAAATAAAAGAAAAAGCTGTCTTGACAAAGGCAAAATTATCTTGCCAGTATAAATCACACCCACATTCAGGAATGGCTTATTAGCACATCATACAGGATGGCTTAAAGCACCTCTACAGTGGTCAATACAATGAAGACCAAATTATTAATTTGGGCTTTCAGTGCCATTTCCATCACAGAATAGTGTTTTCCTCCTCAGAGGCTTTAGAGCAGCAATGGAGGCACAGGACGGCTAAGCAGAACATTTTAAAGACTGACAAACAAACCTGAAATTATGATCAAGTCCCAGACAGGATACATTTAACAGCCATGAGAAGAGATACAGAGATTTAGTCAATAATGTTTTGATGAGTTTTCAGGCTTTCTACTGTCTGGCCTTCTAAAGCACAGCGAAGAATGTCACACAAGAGCACTGCAACTATTTTACTCCATGCCTCATAAACAAACATTGAATACTTACAGGAATCAGGGTTTTTTTGCACCAGGAATTTATTTAGTAACTGAATCAAGTTTGCATTATTCAGCATGAGGGTGTCATGGTATCAACGCAGGGCATTTTATCCCAAACTTCTGCATAACCTTCTATAGATTGCCCTCGATGCATTCTGGTTGTCAGTGAGACTACATCTTGGACCTTAAGGAGCTAATTACAGAAAGTGTTTTTTTAGGCCAAGAAACCATTCATTTTCAAACTAGTTCAAGACTTTTAAAGGAAGTTTAGAGTCTGCATCAATTAAATAAAGTTTTATTCTAGTATCAGAAGCTTTAGATTCTTGAAGGCTCTACATGAGAATTAGCCTGCCATCCATCCTTGAACAAGCTTTCAAAGACTTAAGAGTACTAAAAATTTGGAGTATACCTATATTGAGCAATTTCAGGTAATCTTATGACATCAAGAATTCATTTGCTTGGTGAAGAGAGCACAACTAAAACAGCTGAAAAGAAATGGATTCAAACAATCAAAGTATTCTAGTTTAAAAATTAGAAGTTTTTAATGAGGGGAATACTCCTTAACTATGACACAGTAAGTTCAGCAGGACACTTGGGTAGGGTTATTCTTCCCATTCAAGAGTTAAAGCAGAGTTTCCCAACTCTGCTATCAAAAATACTTTTATGGTATTTACATGTAACTATGCAGCTCTACAGAATGTTCAGTCCACTAGCCTGGTAATTGTTATGGCAGAAACTGGCCCCAAACAAACTAATGATTATCTTCTTTTTCCCTATGAAGTTCTTCTCACAGGACCTTAACTTCATTATTTCTTCCCCTCCTATTAGAGCAGTAGGCAAGAATTACTTTCCTCAGACACAGAAGAACATCCTCCACTGTTTCTCCAGTCATACTTTAAGGCAACAAAATGTTAAGTCTAAAAAGTGCTCCTTAACAACTACTGAGGTTTCTCATACATTTATTTTTGGTCTACTATGAACTAAGAATTAAAATTTCACTGTCACTTCCTTTAGAATTCCAAGTATAAATGTTTTTAAAGCTTTTTCTTTTTAAAAGCTGTCATTTCCTATAGCTATATTATACCTTCATTTGTCAGCCTGAAACAAGCTCCTACCTAATGTGTTTTTAATTACCATCATTTATTTACATTTTATACCAGATAACACTCTTTTGCTTTTCAGCCACAGACAAGGGCCCTGGTTCCAGAAGCTCCCAGAGCTTAGTTTAAGTAGGACTACACACAAACCCACCTTCACAGCATTAGAAACAGATTCCACAGGAACCCTGCAAAGACATCTTTTCCTTACTGCTTGTGTTGTGCTATCCATTTTATTAGGTGATTCCTGAAAAGGAAAAAGACCACGGCTAACTTCTTTTACTTTTTTCCCTGCTCTGAGGCCATCAGCTGAGCACAACACAACAAATATAATAAAGGAAGAAAAGCCTTATTCACTGTCTAAAGCCCCAGATAATGAGCACATCGTTGTACTAGCAAAAGGTGGCACAAACACGAATGTGCACACCGGCCAAGGAGTATCTACAAATCCAGAAGGGAAAAAGTGGTTAACAACCAGTCAGGAAACCCAAACGAGCCGGCACCCGCAGCACGGCTAATCCCAGCCCAGGCAGGGTTACCAAGGCGCACGGCTCCACAACAAGGCACCTTCGCCAGGCGCCCGCCCTCATCACACACGGCCTGAGCGGAGCCTGCCAGGCCCCGCCGCTCCCCGTCTGCTGCCGGCGGTCCCGGCGGCTTCCGGGCTGCCCCAGGCCCGGCTCCCGGCCCGGCTCCTCAGGGGCGCAGCCACCACAGCCGGGCCCGAACGCCGCCATTGCAGCTCCGCACGCGCGGCCCCGGCCTTTTATAGCCGCCTCGCCGCCCCACCCCGCGCCGCGCCGCCC
>VYZQ01028166.1:20946-54569 GCA_013400655.1 Mystacornis crossleyi | reverse complement strand
GTCTTTCAAACCAAGACACTGGAAATCCCATATTTTCTGAACACAGCCTCTTACAGGAACATGCAAGACCTCTCCGAATGGAAGACAGCACCTGTATTTGCTTATTTTGCTTGTTTCTGTGTCATCACTTCTAGCTTTCAGGCAACTTCTACCCTCTCTTGCTTTAGCTACTGCAGCTGCTGAGTCCTTGCACCACTCAGCTGCACAGAAGCCAGCTTGTGGAAACACTGCTATCACGTGCGTCTTTCAGGGTGCATCTCACAACTTTATGCATGGCTTTCTGTGTATGTGTTTGTCCATCTGCTGCATTTCACATAGCTATGTTGAGAGAAACTAAACTATGTTTCAAGAAGGGAAGATGCTTTTTTAGATTAGTAGTGTTTTGCGTCTACTTTCACAGGGCAATAACTGCCTTGTTGGTATGTAGACAAGTGGGGCAGGGGGGAGTTTCTGGGATTCTACTCCTTTAAATGACGAATTATATTCTTTCCCAAATTAAATGACAGAGATGAAACTCATCCTCTTCTGCATGCTTCTCCATAACTGCTGCCTATTGTGTGAGACAACACTCACGAAAACTTGAGTATTTGAGTCTGGTAACTGATAAGGCTGGCAGCATGCTATGGCCTGGAAACTGCAGCTGGTCCAACTCTGATCCTGCAGGAGGAGGCATGAGGATGGTAAAAGGGGAAGATTTAGCCTATCCTTTCTTCTGCTGTGCAACGTTTTCACAGGAAAATGAGCTTCTACTCATGCTTAGCTTCCCCAGTCCAGGCTGAGCTCACAGCAATGATTTTGTGGTTAAAGTGGAAAACTTGGAGAGCAGTCACAAAATGGGACAGAAAACTGGCAGTGGCGGGTCTTTCTCCAGAGCCCTCTGATTAGAGCTTCAACATGGCCAAGACGAGGGGACAGTTGTCTGAGTCCCTCCAGCTCTGGGCAGTCAGGAGCTTTAACTGAAGCGTGTTTTCACCCTTGTAGTGGTTTGACCCTGGCTGGATGCCAGGCAGCCACCAAAGGCCCTCTCTCGCTCCTGTCCAACAGTGCACAGGGGAGAGAAAACATAACAAAGGGTTCATGAGTTGAGAAAGGACTGGGAGAGATCACTCACCAAATACTGTCACAGGCAAAACTGACTCAGCTTGAGGTTATTAGTTGAATTTATTACTAGCAAAATCAGAGCAGGACAATGAGAAGTAAAATTGTCAAAAACAGTTTTCAAAAACATCTTCCCCTCCTTTCCCCCTGCCCCTTCCCAGCTCTACCTCCTTCCCCAGAGGAGCAGGGAGACAGTGAATGGGCGTCAGTTCGTCTCATGTTGTTTCTGCTGCTGCTCAGGGACAGGAGTTCTTCCCCTGCTCCAGTGTGGCATCTCTCTCACTGGAGACAGTTCTCCATGAACTGCTGCAACGTGGGTCTCTCTTCCATAGGCTGCAGTCCTTCAGGCACAGTCTGCTCCAGCACGGGTCCCCCACAGGGTGACAAGACTTATCAGGAAATCTGCTCCAGCTCCTCTTTCCATGGGTCTGCCAGGATCCTGCCCCAGCAGGGCCTCCCAAGGGATGACAGCCTCCTCCAGGCATCTACCTGCTCCAGCATGTGGCTCCTCCATGGGCTGTAGTGGATCTCTGCATCTCCCATGGATCCCCATGGGCTGTAGGGGCACAGCTGCTCCACCACGATCTGCACCATGGTCTGGACCAGGGGCTGCAGGGGAATCCCAGCCCCGGCACCTGGAGCACCTCCTGCCCCTCCTTCTCCACTGACCTTGGTGTCTGCAGAATTGTTCCTCTCACATACTCTCACCCTACCTTTCTCTGGCTGCAATTACACCTGCAGACGAACTTTTTTTTTTCATTCCAAAGCATGTTATCACAGAGGCATTACAGTAATTCCTGACTGGCTCAGCCCTGGCCAGCAGCAGGGCCATCCTGGAGCTGCCTGGCATTGGCTCTCTTGGACATGGGGCCACCCTTGTAGTTCCCCCACTACCAAAGCCTGTCCACACAAAGCCTACACAATCCCCTTCTGCTGACTCTCTTTTCCTTTGTATGAAGCAGCTGAGCGTCCATCGGAGCTGAGGTCCCTCCCTCAGTTAATGAGCTGTTTTCCTCTGTGTGCTATGAATATTTACATGAATTATGCAAGCTGAAGAACTGAAAGGAAAAACAAGGAGCACTGCCCTCAGGACAGCTTGCAGAGTGACCTGCTGGGAACCAGACGAGATGTCCCTGTGCACAAAGACAGTTTCTGCAGGTCAGATCTGGAAAAGATGTGACTTGTCATAAAGGCAATGCTTGCAGGGGAGGAAATAAATTTTATTAGCTAAGGCAAAAATCAGGCAAGTTCTTCTTGTATGCATGTCTACACAAAGAATATGCACGTGAGGGAAACAATAGTGATAAAAAGTAGGAAAGCCAAAGGAAAACATGTGCCATCTTCCAGAAACCCCAGCTAGTGACATTTCCTGATAGGGCCGTCTGCAGGGGCTTGTGGAAGAAGGCAGCTTACTGCACTGCAGGTGGCTGGGCAAAGCCCTGGAAACATCTCGCTCCCATTTGATGTGTGGGAAGGAAGGGCCTGGCAATTCCTGCAGCTCTGTGGGAAGCTTTCAACTGGTGCTGTTTGAGACTGGTGTTCTTTAGGCTAGTACTCAGCAGTCCCATCCAGACTTGTGAATGTCCGTGTTCATTTAAGATCTAGACAGGAATGATTTCTCTGATGAGTCTGCTCCTGTGGTGTGTGACAAACAACATTTCAATGGTTTCTTCCAACTGTTGGAGACTTTATTGACCTGAAGACCAACTATTTTCCAGACATCAAAGAGAATTTGTGGAGAAAAGGCAAAAGCTTTCTTAGACTGGGTGAAGTGAGTAGCATTGTCTTGTCCAGATGAAAAGCCTGAAAGAAAACAACAGAGTTTCAAAGGGTTTGTGTACTGTCAAGAATAGAGTTATCTGAAGGTGTGCATGGGTCTCCAGTGTCTAATCTAAGAGGGGAGCAGTTTTCTGGGCATGTTGCTCTCTCAGGTGCAGCCAACAAAAGCAAGAAGTCAGTTGGTGAGGTACTGACAGGTGAGGGGGGAGCTCCTTGGGGACATTTTTCAAGGCGCCAAGGGGTGCCAAAGGATGAGACTCCAAAATGAAATGGAAGATGGGCAGCTCTTGATTTCTGTGGCTAGCTTCTGCTTTACAGAAAGCCACCACTATTTTCCCGAGTGTGTACATGCTGATCTGGGAGATTTCATAGTTGAGGGTGTGAAGTTCTGGCGCAGGTGGGTTATGAGGGAAGACAGAAATCCCACATCCATGATGTGGGCACCAGCACTGCCTGGAGGTAACTGCTGCTTCTGCCTCACGAGGATCTACCTCGAGGGCCTCACACAGGCAGAACGTGGCAGGAGGGTCAAGGGAACATGTGAGATCCTCTGTGAGGAGGCCACCCTCTGCAGATGTGGATGGGCCAGGGAGGTTTCAGTGCTTATGCTGAGGCAGTTGCACTGTGACTGTATGAAGGTGCGCAGCTGCACTGGGGCTGCTGGGGCAACGTGTAAACTCAGCCCTGGGCCTCCACAGCGTGATTTCAGTGGATTTTCAACATGTCCTTGAAAGCAGATGCATGTTCACATACACTGTGAAACCTGGGCCCCAGCCCCTGGCCTCCTGTCTTACAAAGGCTGCTTGGGGACAGAGCAGCTGGAACTCCCTGCATGGAGATGTGCTGTGATGTCTACTGGAGAACTGAGCAACAAGACATAAACCAGCCTTTATGTTCGGTTGTCTGCTATCTGCTGCCATTAATCCACTTCAGTTTATTTGGCAGCAGCGATCAGAATGAATTAATTTGTGATTCTCAGGCTGTTGAATGTTTTTCCTCAGGCAGCTTTCTGTTGAGTTCTGGGCTTTGGGGATTAGCTGCTATTTAAAGCAGCAGTGTGTGAACTTTCCTGATGGCTTGTGCTCTGTCTGTCCAACTGAGACAGAGGAAGAAGTGATGCGTGTGGGTGCTATTCAGTGCTCTGCCTCAGCTCCCCCATCCCCGGTGGGATTGATCTCATTGAGTTTCTAGGATGTAGGCTTTCAATCTTCCTGTGTGCTGGGGTCTGCTGCATGGCAGCTAATGTTGTGCAAGGGACCTGTACGGTCTCCATCTCTCTAGGAAGGGGAGATGCTTAACAGCCTCTTCTTTGGGGGTAAAGCAGCTGTTTTTCACTGCTTGCTTCTTGACACAGTCAATTCTATCTGCTGCTTCCACTTGCAGAGCTGCCCCAAGAGGACCAGACTTCAGTGTCGGAAGTAAAGAAGCTAAATAGAATGACTGAGCCATGAAAAAGTGGCAGGGGAGTTTGGGGAGTGGTACAGTGACACAGGGAGCTGCTGTGTAAGGGAAGCTGTCCCCAAGCTGTTCAGAGCAGAAGCAGGAGCCTGTGGCCAGTGACCTGAATGCACTGAGCAGGGGCTGCCCTCTCCCCAGCCCAGCACTGGTGTGGGCAGGAGGGTCCACAGCAGCACCACATCTTGAAGAGTTTGTGCCATGTTTCCATTCATTTAAGCACGAGGCTCATACCTTTCATACCCGGATGTCCAACCCTTCTTCAAACAGGTTCTTTGACTTGGGTGCACACAGTAAGGGTCACAGGCATCTGTGACAAGAGCCTGGAGTCTGGAAGCTACTTGCTGAAAGGCAGGTGCTGAAAACCTCACATAGAGGCTGAGACCTGCAGCCTGACTTTCAGATGGGCAGAGAATATCCCAAAGGCTTTAATAGAAACCATTTGGAAACAAAACAGGACTATCCAATAGACTTGTGTGACTGACACCAAGGTTTCCCCTTCTTTTTACGTGCAACTCCAGTTCTTCCCCCTTTCATGCAATGAACCAGCTTTTGCTTTGCTTTGCAGTGAGAATTTAAAGGGTGAGCCAGGATGAAAAATATGGTAGGTGCATTGGGTCTTCTGGTCTTGATCTTGCAAATGCACTTGTCTGGGATGCCGCAACACAGGGTCTGTGAGATCCACAGAGAAGGTTGTTTTTGACCACAACTGGGCCAAACTTGCACTGGCAGGAGCCTGACCATCAATCCTGTGTTCAGAAGCTGTAGCTCCTCCCCAAGGCTGCAGAAGCAAGTACTGTGCTAACCCCTGGATAGACTTATCCTTTTACTTTACCTGGAATCTGTGGTTTAGAAACATGAACCTGTTTTTGAAATGTTTAGATAAAAATCAGTGCTCATGCCACCCCTTCCTATTTTCAAACTAGGAATTTTTAACTGGACAGAAGTTTAAGTCTGTGACAAAAAAGATAGCAGCTAGAACTGTCCTGGTGACTGATTTTGTATTTGCAAGTTACTATAGAAAACTTTTCAATCCAGAAATATTTTAGCTGGCACTTGTTTAAATTGGATTCTCTGAAAATAGCATGAGTTATTTTAGAAATCTTTTCTGCCTTGAGCTTCTTAGTACCTATTAGGAAATTTTAAGTGTGCATTCACTATGCTAAAAGAATAATGGAGAACTCAGAGCAACCAGTTCTGTGTGGGATGCTTAAAGCATTAACATATTTTGAAGAGATTATTTCCAAAATAAGATACCTAGAGTTGGAAGTGATCATAACATGAAATTCCTGCCTTTTAAAGATATATAGTGGGAAATGTAGAGAGCTGGAGGCATGTATGTGTTCTAGATTAGGATTAGGTGTTTATGTGTGCACTCTCACAGCCTACTGCTATAGCATTATTAATACCCATTCATACATTTATAATTAGGTTAGATTTAGAAGTTATTCACTCTAAGAGTCGGCTTCTGTGATCTGAGAACTTCACATGGCAATACTAAACTAAGTTCTGCCAATTTAAAGCAAATAATGTTACTTGTTATTATATAGCTGGTGTTACTTTTTCTCTTTTTGTGCAATGGAGGAAATTTTCTTTTCAGTGGGAGAATTACCACTGCTGCCACAGCAGGGAGAAGAACCCTTTGCCTGTGCCTTTATTTTGAATGGAAAACTGGGAGCTAGAGAAAGCCACATGATACTGGATGGGGATGCAGAGGGGTAAGCTTCTGTCAGATACAGCTTTAGCCACCCTACTGCCCCCAGGGAGCCGTATGATTTTGGAAGCATTAATATTTGCTTCTCTCTGAAAACCTCTAGTAGATTCAGGATCCCTAGCTGATCTGGTGATGGGAGTCCTGGGAGGAAGGGAGGTGGGTAGTTGTGTTACAGGCTGGAACATCAGCAATGTGAAGTATTCTTTCATGCTTCTGGGAGCTATTCTGCAAAGCAGGAAGTACTGCAAGATAGGGACAACCTGTAGGGATGATAAAACTAGTGCCCGTTTTCTCTGGTAAGTCACAGAACCACCCCTGAAGCTCCTCTTGCAGCATCCAGAATGGACCTTCCTCTATTTATGCAATCGTGACCTTTTCCTGTAATGTGTCCTTATAAAGGGCTAATTCTCCCCGAAACCCCAGACACGCATAACAAAATGTTTGGCATAAGCCACAGCATGACAGAAGCTGTATGCTCTTCCTCCTTGCTTGTCCTGCTGCTTGGAGCCGAAATTTAGGCATAACTCTGTGACTGCTCAATCCTGAGGGAGAGAGGTTTCTGTCCACTGCTTGCACTGCTGCAGCTCTTTCTCAGTCCACCTCCTTACAGAAGTGGCTGCTTCTCAGTCAATGAATTCACTGCAAACACACACACACACACACACACACACACACAGTTTCACAACTCTACATAGCTCTTCATCCAAACCCCAAAACTAAACATATGTGATCTGCATTTATTCTAAAAAATGATCTGTAGTCTACTGAGTTAATTTATTTTTCTTATGCAATGAACTGACAAATGTGCTGTTAGAAACCAAGGATTATGTCTGCACTTGAGGTTTTCTCCTTACACAAAATTACCTCAGCCTTCAAGCTCCTTTGTGTTGTGTTCAGTGCCTTGCAACAGTGCCTCCATGTTTATCAAAGGAAATGTGAGATTTTTGAGAGTGTCTTGAGTAATAGTCGAGCCAAACAGCTTCTGGTGGGTATTAAAATACTTTTCTAGTTTGCAAAGTTCATACAGCAAGCATTTGTTAACAAACAAGAGTTCTGGAAAGGCAGTAAAATTAATCCAAATCAAATTTAAACCCATTATGCTCGTGCCTTACCTGGCCCACATTAAATGAATCTTGAGAGAGTGTTCGAATACACCCCTGGGGAACCTGTCATCAAAATGCCTTCTAAATGAAAAGCCATTAAACAATTGTTTCTCTAGAAAATGTTTCCCAGTGCCCTTCATACCCTAATGCCTCAGAGTGTTTTGGGTTCACACAAGTGCTAAGAAAAAACCTTTCAATTTGTAGTAAATAGGTACCCTGGAGAAAACACATAATGAGGAAGAAACACCCTGGTTGTCTTCATGGAGTGGTCCTTTTTTATGAACACTCCTTTATGACAGGCCAGGGGACTTAGGTCAGGTTTCCAAGCACAGCTTCACTTTTACACTTCACTTGTTAGCTGGAGGCACCCTCTTGTTCCTTTGGACAGGAGGCAACTGTGGAGCACAGCTGGGACAGACCCTTTCATGCATTAAACTCTCTCAAACAGCTGGAAATACCTTCAAGTTTTTTTCTAGTAGTTGGGCACAGAGAGGCAATGGTAACGCACCTTCTCCTCCTTGCAAGGGGCCACCCTGAACTTTCCAGCAGTGATTGTGACATTGGTGCAGATGGATGCTGGATGAAGGAACTACACAAGTTTGGAGACTAGCAGCCTGCCACCTTGGTCAAATCCTGGTTGCCCCAGATGCTCAAGGAATACACACCGGCCGTGATGCAGGAATGTAAAATGGTGGGGTCTGGCAGACACTGTTTCCCTCACATGATGATGTGAAATTGCTGAGCGGTGTCACTGCTCAGGGAACACGTGCAGCCCAGCACAGCAGACATGGCAAGGGGACAGGAGCATGGATCCTACCTGCAGTGCTGCTGTTCTGTGGTGGTGAGGCCATGGCCATAGAACCAATTCCTTCCTTCCTTGCTCTTGGCTTTTGCTATAGAAGGTGCAGAGCTTGGGGCTGAATCCCACTCTGCCCTGGAGAAACTTTCTCTTCCAGGAGGTTCTTCTGGCTGGTTTGGCATATTTCAGTCAACTATGACATGGGTGTGCTGGTGGTACACCCCCAGGAGCCCTTCTCAGACTGACAGCTAATGGGACAAGACTTGCTGACATGGCCTGGGATGTGTGCCAACATCACCCATTGGTAGGATTTACCCGTAGGTAAATCTTCCTTTGTTTCTAGGAAGAGAAGGGATCCTCCTGTCCACTTTACGGAGACAGGTAACGGTGGGATGTGGTGCTGGATTGGGTCAAGGCACTGGGGGGCATAAAAGAAATTGCAGGTTTTAATAAACACAGATTGCAAAACAATTAGTGAGATATGTCACTACTCTATAAAAGAACCTGGAACCCATTTGAGCTGGGTGCAGACAAACCATTTGGATGAAGGTCTTGTCAATGAAGAAGGCAGCCCGTATTCAGCATGACAGACCTTATGCTGGATGTTCACCCAGAGGAGTATCCCAGAGCGAGGCTGGGAAGTGAACAGCAGCATGGGGACAGAAGGGGAGCAACAGTGTCACTCTGTGCTTGCTACTGGGGTGACTGCAGCAGAAATGCTGTGTGAAGCCCCAAGCTTGCAGCTTAGAAACATGCTGCTAATTTGGAGGAGGCTCTGAGAAGAGGAAGGAAAACAAGTAGGAGACCAGGAAACTTGTTTTTGTAAGGAAGGTGTTGGGAGTTCAATTTATTTGACTTACCACCCAGGAGGCCAGTGGCTGACTTGATCCAAATCTGTACATACCTGCTGGAAACAGGGATGTGATGACAGAGGGCTCTTCTGCTGTGGTGTGGGGCAGTGAAGAGGTGCCGCAGCCTTCCAGAAGCGTCCCCAGAGGAGGGGAAGCTGCTGCAGTGTAGGGGGGCTGGGCGAAGGAGCAGGGGCACAGGCACACACTCCCAATGGAGCGGGGGCACACGTACACACACAGAGACACAGGACAGCGGCCGGTGGCAGGGAGGAGAGAAGGGTCCTTTGTGTAGGTTCCAGCAACGAGGTTTATTCCACATGTGGAGGGTCCAGGGACAAAAAACCAAGATGGAGGGTAGGGTACAGGCTTAAGTATGGGGAGCAGAGGGTGAAGAAAGCACCCGAACCAATGGACTGCAAGCAGGGAGGCAGGACAGGGTAAAGGTGCCAATGGGGATATGGAGGAGGGGGGACTAAGGGACAAGAGCCAATGGAGGTTACAATCAAAAAAAAATTTCCAGAGTGTGTCTAAACCAGGGGTAAAGGGATGGAGAACAGCAAACCAATCCTAACAAGGGAAAATCCCTATATTATCATAATAAGTACAAGGCCTTCTGGGACTTCGCTATAACTTAAGGGGATGTCTTGGCCTGTGGGCCATTCCACCAGCCTGCCTTTGTTGTCTCTGGGTCTGTTGGGCCATTCATGGTAGCCTCATAGGCTACAACACTCTTCAGTAAAAAAGGCAGACAGATAACAAGACCCAGTTGCTGCAGCGTAAAACAAAACAAATTCAAAGCAGAAATGAAGGGTAGTTTTTCCCATCTGGGTTAATCGAGGGCTGTGGTGGAGTCTCAGTCTTATTGCAGAGGTCGCCCTTGAGCCTCAGCATTCCTGCCACATGGCAGGGGGATTTAGTAGAACAGCAATCCCCACCTTGCAGTTCATCTGGAGAAGGCTGGCAGGGCAGTGTGAGCTTGCTTTAACCCCCACTGTGGCTCGGTCTTCTTCCCCAGAGTGACCTGCAAATGTTGCACCCTCCAAAGTGGAGGAATCACACAGGAATGCAGCAGCAATACCTCACCCCCCAGTTCATCTCAGGGCTTGCTTTACTGCTCTCCAGGGCCACAGGGCAGGTTGGACCACTGGCAACCTCCATGGTGCTGGTGCTGCAGGAAGCACTGCCCTGGCGTGAGTTGCTTGGCCAGGGGTCTGAGGGGAAGGTACTGCCTCTCTGTCAATGACCCCCAAGGTGCCCAGCCACTTGAATACTAGAGAGGGAACTGCCTGCAGATTCAGGGATCTCACACCATGTCCCTTCACTCCTTTATCTCAGCATAATCCTTTGCCCCCCCAACTCCTCCTCGGCCCCAAACCTGGCTGATCCAAGTGCAAGGCAAGTCTGTTCTGCTTTGGCTTATGCTGCTGAGAGCACAAGGGAGAGAGGGAAGAATTGAAGGAAAAGGGCTGCAGCTGGATGCCAGATCACTCTTTCCTCTGTGCTACTTCAGGAATGGAGAGACCATGCAGAAAGTACTTCCTTAGCCTAGGCAAGGAAGGCCTGGACAGAAGAAGAATTGGCAAGGCACATGGAATTATGAGTGTAAAGTCAAAGCATGTATGTTTGGGCTGTCCATGTTGCCTCCACTCTAGATGGTCTGCAGAAGACAAACAGCATCTCAGGCTGTCTGAGGCTTGTGCTTCTCCTGCTTGGGACTACCACATCCCCATTTCAGGGCAGACAACTCTCCTGTGTTCTAGATTCTGTGCTCTGTTGTGTGCACCATGAAAGAGGGTAACTCTTAGGGGTGCAGGTCTATAAGATGATCATGTCTGGAGAGAATAATGGAAAAACAGTCCTGTCAGCTGTGTACTTTTCCTCTGAGAGGGAGTTAGATTGAATGAAGTCTTTGCTATCAATCTGGAATCAGAATCTGGGAGTGAAACAGATGGAGCCTGGACTTGGGCTGTTGACGTGGCTTTGTCTATGGCTGTATTGAAGTACTATTTTGCTGCTATTCCTGCTATTGGATATATTAATGTTTTATAAGACCTTGCACAAAAGCTCAGAGAGGGTTTCCTTGCTAGCTGAATGGCCAAATTCTCACTGTTAGCTGAATGGCCAAATTTTCACTGTTATGCCAAGGACTAATTCTAGTGTTCAGGCAGCTGTGCGAAGTTCTGTCCTACCTATGGAAGTAGCTATGGAAGTAGTAGATACTGTCCCTGAGACATTGTATGACTTTCTGTATAAAAAGGGAAAGCACAGAGATTTTCTGTGAGCTACTCTGCTCCACTAGGCAGTAACACATTGCATTTATTAATAGCAAATTGCTTCTCCCTAGCAAAGGATTTTCTTCTCTTTGTGAAATATGCACTGCAACACTGAAGTACTCTAAAGACGAAATTTTTTATTTGCCAGGAAAAAAACTTTAAGAGTCAGTTGGGTTCAACCTTTCTTCCCTTGGAGGAAGGTGAGAAGACTACCGTATGCATGATACAAGCTGCTTTTATCCTATTTTAACACATTCCATGGAGATGATAACAAGAAGGGGCTATATATATTCTTCTAACCAGAGGTCTAATGCTGGATCTCCCTCTGTCATAAACATTTCAGTCTAGAAGCTGCAGACACAGGTGATGTGCTCTCTGCGTGTGCATGTTCAGTGGCCCCACAGCTGTGTATGCCAAATTCGTGTTTTGGAGGAAAACATGCTTTCTCTTGTCCAGGATTCCCCTGGTGTTTGGACTGTGAGGAGACTGGTGGCAGCTCCTGGGATTTTCTTTCTCTTTCTTTACTCCTGGTGCTTCCCATGGTGGCAACCTTCTTTCCCCACTGTCCTGCTCATGTCTGCACTGCTTCACAAGGCAGGGAGGAGACAGCAAGTTCTGGGACACAGTGAGCCTCGGGAGACTCTTGCAGCTTCCTTTTATTGACTCCAGAGGCCTCTCTTGAGTTTGCAATCTGAATGGCTTTGGACTGGATAAAGGCAAATCCTTCCCTGACAAACTCTCTGGAGACTGCACGTGTGCTCAGGGCTTGAATCAGGAGAAAAATTTTCAGTGACTCCTTATGCTTTGAATAAGGCATAGAAAATCAGGCCAGTAGTGACAACAAGAAACACCAGAGAATTCGTACCTGAGCAGCACAGGGAGAGGGGAAAGGGAGACAGGATGGCTCTTCCAATGTCTTCGGTATAAAATTCTGTAAAAAAAGCAAAAAAAGCTTGCTTTCTGTTGTAAAAAAAGTCGATTTTATAATGAATGAGTAGGAGATTCAGTTCTGACAGGATGGGCTGGCTCTGGGCTTGTAAAATTGTTATGCTTCCAGCTCTTCCACATGTACCATCTTTACTGAAAATGATGTTTGGTTGAAATCTGCCATATTTGGATGTTTGCCTGTAATTCCAGATGTTCAGTGTCCTGATCAGAGTTGTTATGCAGAAATTTATAGTCCAAGCACTGCAGAGGAACTGGTGTGTCCTATGCAAGTGCTGTATTTGCTGCATACTGAAATGGATGTGTTGAACGTTTTGTACACAATGCAGAGGAAGTCACTCAGGATCCCAGGTGTTCATTGCACAATCTTGTTTGTGATGGGACTTGTTCTGTGCAGTGAGCTGGACACAGAATCATAGAATCACAGAATGGTGAGGGTTGGAGGGGGCCTTAAACATTACCTAGTTCCAAATCCCCCACCATGGTCAGGGACACCTTCCACTAGACCAGGTTGTTCAAAGCCCCATCCAACCTGCCTGTGAACACTTCCAGGGATGGGGCATCCCCAGCTTCTCTGGGCAACCTGTTTTAGTGCCTTACCACCTTCACAGGGAAGAATTTCTTTCTAATACCTAATCTAAATTTCTTGTCTTTTAATTTTAAACCATTCCCCCTTATCTGATCACTGCATGCCCTTATAAAAAGTTTCTCCATACATGGGCATGATTTCTGCCCCAGAAAACCCTCCATGAGGAGAAACGTGGCAGGCCTGTTTGGGGCAAATATGTATGATAATGAATGGTTAGTGTTTTCATGATTAGAAAACCTCTACTTGATTAGACTACCTCTACAAGATAAGAGAGATTATTTTTGCCCTGAGGCTAAGAGCTCCCTTTTGTTGGAGAAATCTGTAAATTAAATGGAGGAAATGCTTGATTGGAACCAGAGACCACAGATCACTCAGCTTCAGTATCCAGTCTTGAACTATGACCAGTGACAAATGCTCTTCTGGACAAGGATAATATGGGAGATAATATTAGGAGACAATTTGACAATTCACCTAAAATCCTGTTCTTGACACCTCTGACAGCTAAGTTATGTTGAGAAAAAACCTTTTCCCATTTTGTGTTTAGGCTGCTGCAGGGTTCAATGATGGCTGTTCTGTGATGTAAGAGTGGTGATTTCTGTCACTCCAGGACTGCCCTCACCTCCCCCAGCTGTCCCTCCTCGTCGGAACTCTGTGACCCTTGTTGTCACATGTCCTTTCCCTGGCCCCACTGCCTGCGTCTGGCCATTCTGCCTGATGTGGCCACCCCTGCAGCACCAAGCAGGTCAGCTCGTGTGAGCACAAGCACTTGCCACTCTCCTTCCCAACTCTGAATCACTGATCCTCAGAGCACATCACCTCAAGCATCTTCTTCCAGTTGCGGTTGTCTTTGCTGACCTTTGGGACGTGAGCTTGCAAAATGTCTCTTATTTGCTGTGAGCTGGAGAGAGGCTAAATTTTAATTACTCACTGAAACCAGTGGGTTGGACAACCTCTCCCTATAGCCCCTAAGCACCGTGCATTCTTTTCTGTAAATCAGGTGCTTTATTAGATCCACTGTAGCAGAAAATGAAATGTAAAACTGAGTGTAGACTTATTTTAGACACAGTAGTAGCAGAATTAGGAAAGGAAATATCTTTGACTTACTGGGGGAAGTCATTTAGGAAGAAATTGGAATGGTTAATTAGAGAAAATTATCTCTATCTAATACTTGAAGGCTAATTTAAGTGCTCCAGTCTCTTTCATGTAAGGAAAAAAATCTATTTTAATAGCTTAGATTATTATCAAGGAATGTAAGTTTAGTGGTAGCAAAAAATTTTCATAGATTTTCCATGAAGAAATATTGTTGAAGTGGCATCTGAATATTATGACAGAGATGTAAAAATCATAGTGGGTCTCTTTTTTATTATTACTATTTTATTGTTGCGGGGGGTGGGGGGGGTGTGTGTGAAAGGTTTGGGGCAGGGAGAAGACAGGGAAAGAGACTTAAAGCTTTTCAAATTTTCATGTGCACCATCAATGTTAGAAATTTTTGAGACCAAAAGCTGTATCTGTATGATTCCTGAATTTTAAACTATGAAAATAAACACTTAATCTCTTGACAAAATCCCAGGATTTGTAAGGGTGTCAGTAAAAATACTTCTTTTATGCAGGAGGTATCATATTGCATGTTCCCAAAATATGTTGCTTTGTTTGGTTTCGACTAAAGAAAAGTCTCATATTGATTAACTACCCTTCTTTAATTTAATGTTTTACTCAAGTCTTCAGTTGTTAAAGTAATAGCTTGGGAGTAATGTTTGACAACTTTCCAAAAGCAGAACTCTGTCTTTCACCTGCAGAAGACCTGAGGTTTTGCAGTTTGTGCTTTCTGTGAGGTGGTTGTAGATGACCAGATTGCAGCTATGGAGTAGCTGCAAAGACTGAAGTGAAAAACCCCCTTGTCCCATTACCAGTGTGTTCCAGTCTCCTTTGCCTTTGCTGGGATTGCCTGTTGTTTCATCTCTAATGCAGCAGTTCTCTTCCAGCTGAAGAGACTTCTCTCCCCAGACACCTGGCACCTGATCCCTTGCTAAAGCTCTGGTTGCTCAAGAGAAGCATTGGTTGGATTGTACCTATTTTCCAGTGACAAGAGGACATTACTCCTTTTCAGTCTGACTAGTTTCCTGTGCTGCCCAGGCTGTCCCACCTGATGCAAAGGAAGTAGTGCATTAGAGAATAATGGTAAAACGGGGTCTGGAGGCAGTCTGTGACTGCCACCATCACTGCCAAGGTGTTGCACCAGAATTTGTTGCTGTCGGCACTGTATTTTTTCTGGAACAATACAAAGCATTTGGACACCAAATTCTGTTCTTCCTTTCATTTACCTTCATTCTCACAAGAACTAAAAGCAAGCCAGACAACAGCTCCTCTGTCAGAAAACCTTTCTCCTTCCAGAATCAGTAAAAACTTGTTGCATAGTTACATGTTTAGCATGAGTCTAAGCATCAGCCTGTGTATGCTCATCAGGCATGAAGGAGAGTTTGTACAGGAGACTCCAGGAAATTGTTTTAGGGAGTCGGCAATACAGACTACACTGGAGTAGCCTTTCATTTTCTCCTGAGAACTGGTGAACCATTAAGCTACCTTTGGGAGGGATAAATGACATTTACTCACTGGGTAGGTAACACATGTCTCATGACAGTATCTGCAATTACCTAATGAGAAGTCGTAGGCTATTTTTTCCATTTGGGGGATACATTTTCTATGTAGTTATGCATCTCCTACACCAGGGATACTTTGTTTCATCTAGTGAAATTCTGCTTTTCACTGCCATTTTTGCAAAGGAGTGGGATAGATTCTGCCATGTTTGTCTAAAATAAATATGCAGTGATTTATATTTTCAGTAGAATAATTCTATTCTGCCAATGTTACTGTAATAACCTTGCCTTTATTGTTTTGGGGTTTTTTTTCTTTTGTATAGCCCAGTTCTGACAATATTGTGTTTTGAAAAACAGTAGAAGTGTGGACTACTTTTCCCAAAAGTGGTCATTAATCCACATCTTACATGAATGTGATGGGGCAGCTTTGAGACCAGAATACTGACTCGTGACGTTATCTTTCTACCTACAAGTTTTAATGTTAGGTACTCTAACAACAATGAAATTCCATGATGACTCCTTTGTGCCAAAGCTGGTGAGAATGCCACTGTACTGTTCTGATGACTTCTTTCCCAACTGTTTATTAGCATCTAGCCCACAGCTTTTGAATACCAGGCTCAAAACTGGTATTCTTAAATTACAAAAAGGAGTTACAAGAAAGCAATCAGCACATTCAGTCCTATGCTTTCAGGCAGAGATAATCCTTCAGCTTCATTGGAGGCTGGAAAGAAACAGCCTACAAGCAGCTTACTTGGTAATAACCCAATGCCCAAGATTTTTATGTCTGTCCGTGGAGCAGTGGATGCTGGCCAAAGGATTTAAGCTGGGTACACCACTGGAGTTTTCTAGTATCACAGACACTGTGTTTACAAGTGCAATTAAAGACTTTTGGAAGGGATTATGTAATAGCACATGGGACACATGAAAAGTAAAGCCTGATTCTGATCTCATTGGGATTAACTTTAATGTGAAGCAAATGCAAGAATTTAAGCAAAGACAGTTCATGTACAGCTACTGTAAACTGAGTCTGTTTGCTCCAAGCTGCCACATGCCTCAGTCCATCCCCTCAGCCTTCTCCCCAGTGCTCAGGCAGCTGCTAGCCTGGTGCTGTTGTGCTGTCACAGGAGGGTGGGTGCTGTCTGAGGGATCATATTTCTTGTCACTTTGTTTGCTCTCTGGCTTTGCAGAGCTTTGAATCCACCAGCCCGGATGCCTGCAGCAGACCTCGACTCCTGCTAGCTGTCACCATCAGAGGGCATGGCAGCAATGTGGCTGTACTCAAAATGATGGTTTCATATACCTTCTGTGTGCATCTGTGATGCCCTAAACATGACAGTAAAAATCTTGATGGGGAAAGGGAACTCTCAGAGGCAGGATGCAGGTGCAAAAGCAGAAGAAGACAGAAAAGGCTGAAGTGGCATGGCAGAGAAGAGGTGAGTAGACTGAGTATGAAATATAGGGGCAGAGAATATCAGATCTGGGAAAGGCTAGGGAAGCAAAGAGGCAGACAACAGTTTAAGTGGCTTGAATCAGTGTGGAGAGCTTTCACTGAACAGGCCAAAGGGAGATAGGGAAGTCTCTCCCTCTATTTTTAGCCAAGCAGCTGAATTACTCCACTTCCCTGCCTGCGGGGGTCAGGCAGTAATGGAAACCACCCTCTGAGCAGCCACTGAGCAGGAGTAGGGCTGTGCTGTGCCTGCTGGTAGGGCTCATCTCCAGGCGCTGTGTGATGGCACATGCTGCAGCACAGACCTCCCCTGAGCTGGAGTTCAGGAAAATTAAAATGCTAAGGGACTTGGCCATGTTTGGACACCTGCTGGCCATCCCAGGGGACTGGGGCATCGAGGGCTGCAAGTGGGCCTCCCCTCTTGATTTCTGGGAGACCACAGCTATGTGTGAGCAGTGGTATGTTCCATCCCACGGGCGAGCTCCCCATCAGCCTCGTGCAGTGCAGCCAGTCTTCCTTTCTGCACTCCATGCAGTTCCTGTGCCTGTGAGCTCACATGCCACATCATTTTGGGTATATTTGGTAAATCCTCAACTATCTAGAGTGATTATCGTCCTGATTTATCATCAAGCACCTTGTTCTTTTCCAGAGGGCAATTCAGTGCAGCTAAATTAGGTTCCTGCCTTGCTTTGTGCTTTGAAAAAAGCCTTTTTCGCTGTCTAATGACTGCAGAGTACCTGCTTCCAGCTCACATGCCTAAGTTAGGTGATACTGTGTATATAATACTGATTATTCCTGGCCTTATAAGGTGTCATCATCTCAAAAATACAGATCAAGGATGTGCCTAGCTGAGCCAATAGGATGGGCGATCATGTGTAAGGCTGAGGGTGATAAAGGGAGAGAAGATCAGGGCAGTCCTGACATGAGTGTTAATAACATTTACAAAGGCCTGGGTTTCCTCCTCTGCAGGGAGTTCTTGGTGTTGTATTCTCAGGAGCTGTTTTCATCAATGGTGGTCTGTGGGGAAGTATAAAAAAATCAGTTAATTGTGTGGATTATTTTTGTTATTAGATTTTTTTTTTACTTTTTTTTTTTATCACAACCATGAAGCTGGTGTTTGAGGAAGAAATGGGTGAAATGACATCACCTTTTGGTCTTTTAAGGGTCTGTGAAGAGGAGGTGAAATGTAGCACCACTGCCAGGATTATATCTTTTATGCAGAACATGGCCATCAGGTTTAATTTTTGGTTTTGCATTTTTGAGTTATTATCCACGAAGGGTAGGCACAAGGGGGCCACAAAGGATGGGGATTTCATGTCTCTCTATTGAGATAATCCTTTGCAGTTCAACTTGTGGCCTGTGAAAAGCCGGGCGTTGGTGGGCCTGTGTGGTTTGCCAAGCATGGGTTATTGCAGTGTTCCTGGTGGTGCCCTAGGAAGAGGCAGAGCTGATTCATCCCCTACAGATTACAAGGGGTGTGAATGTGGTGACCACAACCTAAAAGGGCAGAATCTAATAAGAACGTGCCCTCTCAGCATCACAGGGCACCCGTGATGACACAATAAGCCATTTCGTCCTGCTGTATCTGGTGTCCTTGCGTAGTTTACATTTGTGGGTATGTATGGCTTATGGTGAAAACAAATGCTCTGCCTTGAAGCTGTCTGGAAGGAAGAAAGATGAGCTGGTGCTGAGTTACAGCACAGCAGGACAATCGCCTCCCTTGCCCTGCTGCCGATGCTGTGCCTGATGCCCCCCAGGACATGGCTGCCAGGGCCCTCCTGGCTCATGTTCAACTTGCTACTGACCAGGACCCCCAGGTCCCTTTCTGTGGCACTGCTCTCCAGCCTCTCGCTCCCCAGTCTGTCCATACATCCAGGTTGCCCTGTTCCAAGTGCAGAATCAGCACCTTCCCTTGTTAAACATCATAGAGTTGGTGATTGCCCAGACCTGTAATTTTTTAGGTCCCCCTGCAGGGCCTCTCTGCCTTTGAGGAAGTCAAGATGTCCTCCCAGTATCTCCCTTGACTTTTGAATAACTTCTGAGCTGGATTTGGGCAGTTTATCCCAGTTGCTGCTCTGGGTCTTTTCACTGGTGAATGCACTGACAGAGACTGAGGCAGACCTGAGTGCAGCAGGTAGATGTCTCCTGTTGAGCTCAGAGGTGCTGTCTACCTACTGGCCCTGAGGAGGAAAAGCATCACCCCACACACCTTGCTGAGCTTGGCTGCAACATGATCTTGCTGTAGCAGCCGCTTTTTATTGCTGAGAGACACCGTCAGCTCAGGACTGGCTAGGATCTCTGACCTGGTACTCCCTTCCTTTTGCACCAGGCAAGCCAGCCTGCACCTCTGAAGCACCAGAGGGAGCTAAGTGGTGTTATGGCCAGTAGTTAATTACTAGACAGAAGTTGCGCACACGACCTTCTGCTGCATCCCACTTGTGCTCCAAGGGCCAGGCCCTGTGTGCCAGTGCAGTCCCAAGGTGGGGACTGATGTCATTCCTCTGCAGGACACGTTGCTGCAAAAGGAGAACCACAGGAACTCCTCTCACAAGTGAAGGAAAAGTGTATGAAAAGCAGAGGAAAACAAATGCTCAAGTATGAGTCACTCAGCATCTCTGTGCTGATTTAAGAAAAATGCACCCAATGAGAGGTCACACCATCTTGGTCCCCACCTATCCTCCGGCTGATCTTGGGGACTCCAACGTTCACTTTTCCTGCAAGAGAGCCAGGAAATTAATTTTCAGTGGAGATGCCAGTAGCAGTACCTGCTGAGAATAGGCAGTATTCCTCTCACTGTAAGGCTGGTGATGTTCTTATCTGCCTTCATGAAAGGGCTGTAGGTGGCCCTGGTAACAACAGATGAATATTGAGGAGGTTTTGGAGCTGGCTGGTACAATTATTTTAATATTTCTGAGATTTTAGTATACCTGAGATGTGTTAGGCCACTGAGAGCCTTGGGCAGACTTTTCTTTATTATTGCTTAAGCTGACATGATGAATCACTGTTGGTACCTGGTCTCAACTAGATCTGATACAGTGACTGTCTGTACCTGCTGTTCTGGTGTGCAGCTTTTTCCATTCTGCAGATTCTGCAGATAGGATCTGTGCTGTGATTTGAACATGAAATACTGGGGGTATAGAAAAACAATGAGATTTTCAGGAGGCTGAAAGGTACATGAGCAAGACTTCAGTAATGCTGCATATTTGAATCTTGGCTCATTTTGAAATCCAACAGATGAAACCATCTTCAAATTTTGCTGGCAGCGGAATCACAGCTGTACTTGGAGCACTTTTCCCTTTCTGGCTTTACTTCCAAATTCCAGCCAATCTGACATTTCTTCTTCTGCTTCAGATGTGCTGTTCCGCAGCCTGAGTCCTCACAGGCAACACATGGGTCACAGTGGTTCACGAGAAGCCACTTATTTCTTTGGCTTCAACTCAAAAGCTAATTTGCTACATGGATTTTGAGGTGCACATCAGCAGATACCTCAGGCAAGCAAGGAGGGTGACTAAGAGGCAAGGATGTGCTGCAGATGCGCCCTGGAAATGCTGCTGTGTTATGTAATGAGGACCTGGGCTTGATGTAAGCATGAGGTCACAGCCTTGGACACGTCCCTGCCTCTCCCAGCAAGTTCGGACTAAGCTGCTGACACCCACAGCTGCTTCAGTGTTGCTTCAGTGTCTGCACAATAAGCAAGGCTGAATGCACATGGTTTTATTGCTCTCTTGGCTGTGCCAAACCAACCCTAAGCAATACCTTGGTTTTGGGGACAAATGAGGGGTAAAGCAAACAAAAAAAGAGAGAACACAAGAGAAACTGTTGGTAGCAGTTACTGTTCAGTTCAGACAGATGACGGCATTTTATTATCCCTTGCATGGTATCCAGGGGAACCTCAGGAGCTCCCTAGCAACAATATAGCAGGAAAAGGAAGTGTCTGAATTCCTGGAGCTAAAGTGTTTGTGCAGGGCTATTGTCTTGTGGGTACTATCTGTCCTGGTTGTAATGGTATGGAGACCTGCTACCTCCTTCCACAGAGCTGCCAGGCAGCAAAAATGGCAAAGGCAGCAATTTCTGGAACTGAGAGAGACAAAAAGGAGCAGACATAGTCTAAGGGACCACATGGTCGATCCATGAGGAAGGAAATACTTCTCTGGTCATTAACTGAGATGCATGGCCAGTCTATGTGTTTTATAGAATAAAGATGTTGTGACCTCTCCATTCCCCCATGTCTCCTAAAAATCCACCTTTTCAAGTTCCTTTCCTCCTTTCTATCTCCATTTAATCATTCCTTTATCCAAATCTATTGTTTCCTTGTTTCTGAAGATGACGTATGTGATCCTGCCATTGTTCCTCTTACTGCTCTGCTGTAAGTGGATCGTGACAAAACAGGAAACCATACCATCTATGTTCCCTTAGGACTGGCTTCATAAAGGATCCCAAATTTCCTTGATGGCAAAGCTTTCAAAGGCCTAATGTAGTCCTGTAAAACGAGAAGGTACTAAGATCTGCTAGGAACTGAGAGACCACTGACACTGGAGACAAATAGCTCCATGTCAAAATGTCACCTTGGAAGACTGATTTCAGATTTTTAATTTTGAAATTGTGCTTAGACGTGTCTCCCCTTTATTGTATAGGGCATCAGTGCATCTTTAATTTCCTCTGCATTTGGGATTTGTTCACCTGATGCTATTCCCCTGAAAGGCACCAAGACAGGGTGAATTTTGCATGAGTTCAACTTTGGCTAAAGGCAGTACTTGAGAGCTGGTGTGTCCCTCTAGTTCTTCCAGCCCTCTGCTTTGTTCCACTTGGATAGCCAAAACTGAGCTGTTAACAAAATACTCCCTCACTCTTTCATCATAAAATCTTGAAAAAAACTACTGTGTTGCTGTGTTATCTCCACGTGTAAGCTTCATTACTGGCAGGCACAGGTGCATCTTTTTCCAGAGATGGGATCACTAGGAAAATGTTCATAGTTGGTCCCAGGTGTCCATGGGACTAGTAGTTCCCTTCTTTTGCTCACCAGGGTGTATTTTCCAGGCACCACGTTAAGGTAAGAGCTGCAGACACCTGGAACAGTGTGCCTTTCTGGTTGGAAATATGTGAAGCATTTTGTCTAAAAGATTGTGTTTTTTCCCTAGATCGTTTGGATGATTGGAAAGGGATGGAGTACTCCGTTTCCCCGTACATTGCATACATTGCTTTCCCCTGTCTTGACATGAAAAGTTTCCCTCACTAAAGGAAGTGTGGACATAGCTGTGCAATTTTGCTCTTCTCCGGAGTACTCTGACTAAAGGAAAATAACACTTGCTTCACCATTGATGCACACTGCACTGCAGACACCTTGTCATGGTGTATCTGTTCTCTATTCAACTCTGCTATGGATACCTGTGTATTATGACACTTTCAACATCAGCAGGGTATGATTTTGCCAGCTCCATAGGCATTCACTATCTCCTCTGCTAGGTCATTTGGAGAGGAATCTGTGTCCCCCCACCCAGTTTGGTGCTATTGCAGCATTTCTAGCCATGATGAGCTGAGCAGAACTTGGGCTGGTGATTCATTACTGGAAGAGTGTTGAGCATACAAATGAGAGGGTACAATCAGCAGTGAGGCTTGCTTTGCGTGTTTCTGCTCTGCTTTGCTTCACCAGTAGGAACATTTCTCAGACCAGCCTGCAATCCTCTGCAGCCGTGATGGCAGGCTCTCTGGTGATGTGGCACTGTAGAAACTCCTCTGACAGGCACAGGCCATGAAAGGAGCGTTGTACATACTGAATGTGCAGTGCTGGCATGCACCTATGCTAAGCTCCTCCCTTCCTGGTGGCCTCTATCAGTGCATTTTATTAGTCAGGGAAGTGAGGAGTTCAAACAAAGACTGAAAGAAAAATAATGGGCATATGCATCTCGCTGCACTCCTCATATAAATCAGTGTGCAATGATGAACCATCATTATTTGTGTGCTTCTAGCTACTTGTATATGGCCACAATCCAGATTAGATGCTCTCTGTGCCAGTACATCTGATTGTCAATAAGAAGCAGCTGGACTCAGCTGAAGCAAAAGCTTTTTCCTGCATATGACAGAAGAGTGTTGCTAAAGTTGGCTGACTCCCGGGCTGTGTAGGATATAGTCCAACAAAAATGTTGTGGGTTTTTTTTTTTTTTTTCTAAACACTTTCCAGATTTTTTTTTACGAAATGTACTCAGAATTTCCCATAATGCATTTTGCAAAATTGACAGTCAGCACTTATGTGATCTTCTCTCCTTCTGGTGATATGAGGTAGTTTTTTGTGTAATTCTATTGACTGTAGTGGTTTTACTTCCTTTTGTCCACATCAGAGAGGTCAGAATCAGGACCTGACATTTATCCACTGGTGGCTGAAAGGCAGGTGGAGGTGGAAGGGTATAAACATCAATGAAGAACACTAAAGGATTAAGATACCAACCCTGTTACAGAAAAATCTCCTGTTAATTCTTTGGTGGTCGGCAGAAATTTGCAGTTTAC
This sequence comes from Mystacornis crossleyi, assembly GCA_013400655.1. Lineage (NCBI taxonomy): Eukaryota > Metazoa > Chordata > Aves > Passeriformes > Timaliidae > Mystacornis > Mystacornis crossleyi. The sequence continues at coordinate 31,421 of VYZQ01028166.1, read as the reverse complement.
TGAAACCAGCAAGTGGTGGTGTGGCAGACCGGCAGCTTACCCATTTTCAGTGCAGTTGCTCATGCAAGCATATGAGTACATGAACACTGCATCCAGCTCTGGGAGGACACAGACCTGTTGGAGCAAGTCCAGAGGAGGCCACCAAGATGATCAGAGGAATGAAGCATCTCTCCTATGAGGAAAGGCTGAGAGAATTGGGATTTTTCAGCCTGGAGAAGAGGCAGCTTCAGAGTGACCTAATTGTGGCCTTGCAGTAACTGAAGGGAGCCTAGAAGAAAGAAGGGGAGAGGTATTTCCAGGAGCAGGTAGTGACAAGGCAAGGAGAAAGACTTCAAACTGAAAGAGCGTAGGTTTAGATTAGATATAAGGAAAAAAATTCTTTACTATGCGGGTGGTGAGGCACTGAAACAGAGAAGTTGTGGATGCCCCATTCCTCGAAGTGTTCACGGACAGATTGGATGGAGCTCTGAGCAACTGGGTCTAGTGAAAGGTGTCCCTGTCCATGGCAGAGGTGTTGAAACTAGTTGGTCTTTGAGGTCCCTTCCAACCCAGGCCATTCCATGATTCTGTGATTCTCTGACTTATGATCTCTTTAGGGAAGCAGATGAACTGGGCTGTTATGCTGCCTCCCAGGAGCCAAAATGGCCTGTTGTCTCTTTGCATTAGTTATTTGTGTTGAGGTTATAGTAGTATTTCTAAGTTGAAGTGGGTAAATGTTTGTTCTGATGATGCACTCTGATGCCCATCTCCTCTGAGCAATACAGTTATTCATAGAAGCCAGGAAATTTAGCACGCAATAGCTCAGGAAACTCACTCTTTCCTATTTGGAGCCCTAATTAGAGCAATTAATCACTGCTGCTTCTGCCATCTAAGCTTTCAGACTAGAATATATTGTCCTCTCTTGTCAGAGCAGAAATGTAAAAATGGTTTCCCTTTACCTGACACTTTGCCAGTACAGCCTTTATCAGTGTCTGCCTCCTACCAGTTTCTATCTTTCCTGAGAGCTGGAGCTGAAAATGTAAAGAACAAAATGACGTGACTGTTCCAAAGGAAAAAAGAAGTGTGAAATTTTAAGAGATCAGCTTCTACTCTGTTTACGTGGGTTTTAGCTGGATTTCTCCATTTGAATTACCTTTCCTGGGAATTTCTTTTGGGTTTCCATATGGCAGTAACAAGGTGACCATTTTGGGGAGGGAAATACCCTGACATTTCCACTGTAGACAGCGGTGTTCTTTCCACTTGATGCAACTAAAACTTCCCCTCACAAAATCCCTGCCTGCTGAAATTCTCCAGGTATGCGTCCAGGAATGGGTAGGTGTGTTTTAACTCCATATCGGCCCCTTGGCTGATCCATCAGTATTTAATTTAAGTGGTTAAATGCAATTGTCATTCTGCTGCCCCTGCTTCCCCATGTATCACTGTGCATCAGGTGATAAACTGGAGGGGCTGTGGATCGCAGGACAGCACCATGGCCCTCTCTATCTCAGATGACACAAATCTGTAAGTTAGGGGCATCAGTGCTTTAGTCCCTTTTATGTGTGTTCTTGTGACAGTGATTCCTCCTCCAGGGAAGAAAGGCATTTCTTTTGGCACCTGACCCGATGTGCACACCCCTGGGTGCACAGAGGCTCTCTGCTGCTGAGGCTCTCAGAGGCCTGCAATGTCAAGTGAGAAGCTGAAGATCTGAACAGTAGCCTGCTTGCCTTTTTTTCTCCTGTAGTGTCTTCCCATCCATAGACCTGCAAGTTCCACTGGGGCCCCCCACGGAATGTGACAGCAGAAGAGTCAGGTTTGGCTCCACGACGCTGGAAGTGCCTGCACTTCTGCTGAGATTCAGTGGCTGAGTGGGGCCGCTCTGATGTTCTGCTGCAGTGCCAAACAGAATGGATAAGCTTGGCTCTGCAGTGGCAGTAGGGAAGATGAAGATGGCCATCTGTCTGCAGCCAACACACACACACACACACGCGCGCGCGCGCGTGCGCGCGGCTGAAAGCTCCCAACATGTAGCTATGAACACAGAAGGTACTGGACTGCAAGTCTAGTCTAGTAATGTATAAAAGTTTCTGAATATCATCTGGAGACTTGCAGCATTTCCAGCTGCATGTATAAGGTGAGTTGAAATTCATGTTCTTGTTAGCCTTTGCTAACATTATGAATGGTCTGACAGTAGCATTGTGAAATATCAATTTTCTTTGGTGTACTTTCTGCTGCTGCCTTATCAGTCAGCTTCAAAACCTCTTAGAACGAAGCAATTCTCTGAATCTGAAACATTAACACTAATGTTTGTCTTTTTGCTGCCCTCGATGAAAAATTAATGAACTATGAACGAATCAACAGTTCTGCCCTGTTTATGCTTTTTTTTTCTTTTCATGCTTGATGCCAAGATGCATTTACTGAAACATGGGAACAGTTGCTTTTTGTCTTTTGAGATAAATTTGTCCAGGAAAACTTCCAACAGATATCCTCTTTCTTGGACCTCTGGATCTTGCAGACCTTAAGCAGATAAAAATTACCACAGCCCTTCAGTGAAGGACAGCCCAGAGCAGCTCATAGCTCTTGTAATGTGCCAAACATCGTTTGTTGCTCATTTCTATTTATTGCTCCACCAGCTGATTGAGTAATTCAGCACATCATTAACAGGCTCTCCCCCTAAGCAAAGAGGCAGCAGACAGCATGCACTTCCCATTCCGGAGCTGTTCGTTTGGAGAAGTTGCTAGAGGGAGCAGAGGATAAATACTGAACCCAAGACACAACTTAATACTTCTATTGTGAAGGTCTGCAATTATCACTTCTGTTTTGTTGGAGGGGGAGTCAGGGGGCAGCAATAAAGACATTTATTCCTCTCCCCATTCCACTTGACTTGAACAATTTGCTTTAGCAGAAGTGACCCAGAAGCAGTTCCCCAAATGCAGCCAAAGTCCTGCTGCACCCCAGGACCACTGCGTAACAAGTCTGGAGCCTGGGGATTGTGACAGCAATCTGCCTTCCTCACTGCTATGACACAGAACAGCGTTTCACCTGGGCTGCAGCACATCCCACCTTACCTGCTCTCACACATGCACAGAATGGTGCCACAGCACACTGACTCTCAAGGGGTTGGAAGCTCCCTCCATGTATCCAGGTCCCGGGTTAGTGCTATCACGAGAGACAGCTTCTTGTTCCTACTGACAAGACAAGGTCCATTGCTTAGGGGAACATGAAACTCAATGCACTAAACAATGGTCCAGATAAACCTGGATGATGATGGTGCCTTTCAGTATATTTCTGGTAGGTCTCCAATGACTTCCTTGAAAAGGAAATCTCTGTGCTAGCCAAATGCATTTCTGTGCTATCTTCTCCGAGTTTGTTAAGAGAAGCACCCTTATGTTCCATTCAGGATAATGAACCATATTTCTTAGCAACAGTGTCACAAAGAGCCGTATCAGAATTTATATCTTTTAGATTTAGAGCAAAAGATGAATCAGAGAGCTGTACATTTTTTTTCTTTTTTTTTTCTGCCCCCCCCCCCCCCCCCCCAATTCTTCCAGTCTTATTTTGGTGGTAGTAATTTTTCCAGTGCTGGTAGTTTTGAGTGCCCAGGTCAGGAGGATATGTGACTGGAATTAACATAACTTTTGATTACGCATCAAAAGATTTTGGATAGATTAAGTAGCTTCCAACACTTACATTTCCATTTCCTATTTTCCCAGGAGTCTAATTTAGATGATCTGCATGCACCAGTAGCTTCTGTGTCATTCAGGAAATGGTAAATATTCCAAAATGCTAGGAAATAGAAATTTCTCAGTGGCTCTTTCCTTTTCAGCAAAAGTATGAACTTCTTTTGGTAGGACTTTTCCATGTTTCTAGGAGCCATTGGACACAGACTTAGCAAGATCAGCCTCTACTCAGATCCACCACTGACAATCCCTTGTGAGGGCATACATTTTAATCATGAATGGATGGCAGCTACATAGACCTTGAGACTGTACTTACCTCATCGAAAATCCATGACTGTCTGATTGCCTGGAACTTTCTTTTTTGTAGCACAACTTTGTGCTGTTGCCTCATTCATTTGTAAGGAAATACCAGAATGTGAATACTGGCAAATAAGGCCTCACCTGCACCATGTGACAAATTCCTGCTATGACCTCTAAAGGAACTGGTGGCACTGAGTAATTTGTAGGACAGCTCTACTTAATCTCCCTAAATTTAATAATTTAAATGCCTGGAGATTTCACTGAGTATTTTTGTGAGATGAGCTTTCATTTAAAATGTAGAACCTGGGAGAGAAAGCAAATTCTGAAAGAACCTTCTCTAAACCTAAGTATTAGGTTTCCAAAAATATAAACCCTGGAAAATAATCTTTTTAGATATTATAGGTATTCTTCCATTCTCAAATCTTAATATAAAACCAATGAGTGCTTTGGAACTTTTAGTCCTCTGAACCCATTAAGAAGATCATGATAAGCTTTCTCTCCTCCCACACTTCACTTTATCCTCTGCTAACAATGGCCACAGAGGAGACAAACCGGTAAGGATGCTTGAGGCATTTAGTAGGTGTTTAAATCCTACCTGCTGAAGTGAAACAAATGATTCATTTGCAAAGGCCATAAAATGAACTTTCCCATCAGAGAGACCCATTCCAGAAGTAATCCATAAGTGAAACCCTGGGAATTTCTGCTATGTTGTATTGCTGTGGGAATACATCTACACTTGACTTTTCTGTGATCTGGTGATGAGTCAGCATGTGCTTTTCACTAGAAGTGTTTCCTTCCACAAAACTTATGGAGGTCTTCCAGACAGCTAAAATTCCACAACCAACGTAGTAGCACAATGTAATGTCATCTCCACTCCTGCCTCAAGGTAAATTCACTGAAGTTTAAGGCTTTTGGGTCTGAAGAAGGAATGAAAGAGGACAGCAGGACTTTCTTCTGTAAAGGAAATACACCTAGGAGAGTCTTACGGCTTCTTAGATTACTTGATTTTCAATTACACACTATCTAGGATGACGTCAGGGAGACACAGCCATAAACTTCAACTGAACTTCACCACGTGCCTGAACACTGTCTAGAAGGTACACGGCACATCTGGTCAGTGGAAAGCGAGGCAGCTACTTGAATCATATTTTTAGAAGACCAGTTTAAGGATTTCACTCTTCAAAAGCTATGCAGGGAAAGAATTTCAGAACTGGTAAGAATAAGAACATACAATGCACCTAACTTAAAATCTCAGATTTCTTCTAGTTATTTTGTTTGGGCACTCCCTCCTTTGGGGCAGGAAACACTGTATGCTGAATTGTTGCAAGAGGTAATTGAAGCATTTCCCCCCAGCACTCCATCAGCCTGTGGATTTTCTGAAGTCCATCTGTTACCTGCTAAACTGTTACTAGATGAGCTGTTGCTGATTCTGGAACATACACCGAGCCCTAGTCTCATGCCATTACTTATAGAGAGATAATTAAGAAATTTAAAAACTGGACAGTGATCACGACAAATTCGATCTTACCCTTATGCATTTTAATTGGAAATATGAGCCTGTATTAAGAAGAGGTAACTATAGCACACGTATAGAGTGCCATCATATGGAATGAACCGATTTTTACCAGCAGAATTTAACTAAAATATTTGAACATCTTGTAACTGAGAAATACCTGACTTACAGAAACTTCACAGTAAAACCTGGAATTTTATATCACAGTTCCACTTGTAGCAGTTGTAAGTCTCTGAAAACCAAGCTTTTGTAATGAAAATGGCAATTAAATACTAGTTTCAGTTGTACTATTAGACATCCACCTAAGACAATAAAGAATATGAAATAAAGAGCATTAGGCTTTTCTTATAGGATATGCTGTGCTTTAAAACTTATTTTATTGATCCTAAAGTTACAAGATCAATTACTGACATTTTCTTGAGGATCAATCTTGGATTAAATGGCAAAATGAAGAAAAGGTTTTCATATGTACTATATCCAAAAGCAGAAACAGATTGCCATTCTCATGTGAACATTCAGAAACCTTTTCTGAATTATTAAACAGTATGTCTGAAGTATATCTAAGTTAAACCAGCCGCCATAGTGCTTTTTGGTGAACCAAAGAAGTCCTACAGTGAAATCAAACTTTTGAGTAAAATCTGTACTACTTTAATACAATTTCCCTCTAACATATTTTTTTTTCCTGTTTTTAGATTCATGTATAGTCTGTCTGTCAATTACAATGCAAAGTATAAGTAAGATTTAAGCAAGGATGTTGGAGTGTGAAAATAATTCATGTGAATTGCTAATAGGCTGGTGGGAATACATTCTTTCCACATGAAGGCAAATCCTGTCTCATCAAAGACAGCAGACTTGAATTTCCACTATTTCATCCCTTGACTAGCCACTATTATCTGCAGAAGGGACAGGAAAGCTGAGAGCAGTCTGCTACTAAATCAGTAACCCACTGTGACCAAAACACTTGCACCGCACCTATTCCTCCCTCCATTGAATAGATGTGAGTAAACCTGGGAACAAAAAAACAAGCCATAGGGCAAAAAGAAGTCTTGTCATTACTTCAGGTAGGCAAAATGGAGATTTGACAGCACATACATGTTCCTCTTCCGTTCTCCCTGGTTTTGCTACTTAAGGCAGAAGCCTTGCACTTACCACCCTTCAGTGACATGAACTGATCGGGTTTGCATTCACCTTGACAGTCCTGTGATGGAGAATGGGAAATAAAGGGACACTATGAGTCCTCTCAGGTAATTAACCTAAGCTCCAGTGCTTCCCACACCAGCCTATTTTCAATTTCGGCACAGTATAGTTTATACACTCTAACATTATTGCTCAGAAGATAGAATGATGATTCAGGTTTACTAAAAACAGCTTCACAATACTGCAATCATGCCTGTGAAGCTTCATCTTGTATCCTGTGTTTATAAGTTTCTTCTCACTGAGAAATAAATTTGTGTGGTGTTTCGTGTTTTATCAGAAAAGTTAGTCACCAGATACCTAAAACAAAACACTGACATACCACCTTTAAGAAAACATGGCTTGTTTGGTCAGTCTGCCTGCCAATTTTTTTTCCTGCTTTTAAAAACATATGTATAATACCATAGGTGACCTCCCTTAATACTGCTGTCCATACAAATCACAAATAACTGAGAAATAATATGCCACTGCTGCATCCTGTCATGCCAGAACATCAAGATTGCTTTGAAGATCATTTAGAGTAGGTGTTACATATCATTTGTGCCCAGATCCACTGGAGTCAATGAAACGACGCCTACTGGCTTCTGTGGGAGTCTGACTTGGACGTTATTCTGGCAATCTGTCCACCACTAAATTAAACTATTCCAGGGGATAAAAGCCCAAATGAAGAAAAGTAGAAATTTGGGAACTAAAACTGAGCCGCAAATAAATATTCCAATTCAATGGCATCCTGAAAAGACTTAAATAAAACACAAACACACTTACACTGGCGTGTACACACACATACATACAAAAAAAAGTTATGACTTTAACAATCTTAAAAATCCATAGTCTAAAATTGTTTACATTTAAACAATTGAGTATAATAGGTAGCTTTCTTGACTTTCCATTTATTTCCCTGAGCACTGATCTTTGGAACATCTGGAGTTTCAGAATTGTCTAGTTCATAATTCCTAAAATAATTATCTTAAGTAAAATGCTGTCTTTTTATGACAAAAATCAATTCGTTAAATAAAACTAGGATACAACTTCCATGAGCTACAATGTATATAGCCAAATTTTTAAAAAACCAACAACTATTATTACACATCTGCATCTGTATTTAGGCACCTAGCTGGTTCGTCTGTTTTTCAAAATCACCCTGCAGTCTAGCAGTTCCCATTTAATTCAGTATCAGGTACTATGCTGTCTCATAAACTCATTCAATTGGAGACCGACATAAGGATTTAGCCTCCCTGCTTTAGATACTCATTTTGCAAAATCTCATTTGTATGAGCAATACAGTAAGTTATGGGATTGGTCTAGTGCCTAAGTCAATATTACAGGCAAAGATTACAGGACTTCCCACTTTCCCATAAGGGGTTAAGAAGGTGCATCTGCAGAGAGGCAGCATAAAACCAATCTTCAGTACTAAAAAGGGACTTAGCTAGGGCATATGTTTGAGGCTGGCATTCCACACCAGGAAATCTGCTGGCCAAAAGGAGCTCTATTTTAAATTTCTGCTATTTAGAACAACTTGACAAACTGGCAACTGCTGCTTTTCACTCTTCTCTCGATTAGAGCTTTAATTGTGAGCTTCACAGACATCAGTTTGCAACTTTAAGACTTCTCAGGCATTCTGCATTTTAGATTATACAAAGTGTGCAAGTCTAAACATTTTAGAAAACAACAGTGCAGAGATATTTGAATATTTTAGAATCAAATCTCTCTCTCCAGTTCTAAGGCTGCAAATTACGTCAGCCTCTCTGCAGCTAAGAAGTTCAAAATAATTTTCCATGAACCACAGAAATAGACTGTAACTTTGCATACTCTTAACTCTCCTTCCACACTGTCTCCCCTCCTCTTCCACCTTTCCCCCCACCCCCCAGCCCGTGGGTAGCTGATACACTGGCATTGAGCAGCAGGCTCCAAACACAGGATTAACAGAAAGGTTATTTTGTAATACTTCCTTTCAATATGCCTTAACTGGAGGAGGGGGTATTGAGCCAAATGCAAGCAGGAGAGTTGCTTTTTGGTTCTTCGTGCAACATGAAATCAAGCCTTTGTCTGTTCTCAAATGATGTAATAAAATATGCCATATCTGCTTCTCTTTAATTAGCACTTTTTACACTATCTGGTACTGGCATTCCACAGCAGAATCCAAAAGGAGGATTTAGCACTTTTTCTCTTTGCAGAAAACCTTTTTAGTACCTTCAAGTTCGTGAAGAGTTAATAGCACACGATCCCATTACTTCTCCCCTCCCCCTTTTTAGAAATTAGACTGGCCTTTCTTTAAATAAACAAACAAAACAAACAAACAAAAAAATACCCTTGCTTTAAAATAGGAGTATAAATACTGTTTCGAAAACACATTTGGAAGATGTCTTCCAGGATGGTTTATCTTTTTGTTTTTTTTTTAATCCTTTAAAACTGTGACTACTGCACCAGTTAAGGCTGTTTACAATATATATATTTTTCAAATAAAACTTTTAATATTCAAGCTTACCAGATTGATGAATTGTAACAGGTAAAATGGAACTCTTTACAAGGTAAACCATGTAGTTGTACAAAATAGAATTATACCCTTCACCTGTGCAAAACAAAAAGAAATCCTGCCTTGCATTATAAACACAGAACCTGTTTACAAAAAGGAATGTGTACTACATTTGGACTTCCTTTTTAACTGCCATATCCTAGCAACATCTCAGTTATTTCAGTAAAGGAACTAATCATCAATTTTAAACTGCAGTGAATTTACCAAACATTTTCACTATAGACTTCTGAAAGCTTTTACAGTAAGAAGTTATCAACAAAAGCAGGCACGTTAGTGTACAAAAACGTTGTTGATTTTTTTCCTGTTTCTTTTTCAAAGTGCAGGTTTTTCTCAATGTGCATCTTACAAGACCAACGAATGTTTTAACTCACTAAATCTTAAAACAGAACTCAATTCTCCCAAGGAGTAGTGTAAACGTTAAAGATCCCCAATACACCTCTAGTAAACGTGACACAAATGTCTCTGCGTTGTTTAGAAATTTAGCTCTTTTGAGAGGTAAAGAAGCTTCATGACACCTTTTCCTTACACTGGCTGGTTATCATAAATGGGTAACTCTGGACTGCTAAAGCTGGAGACTGATGAATCACTTGAAGGGAACTAAACTTGGCTACAGAGGAGAGGCGACGGGAGGAACCAACCCTTAGGCGTTTCTTGCGCAGCCCTCGGAAAATTCAGCCGCCGGCGGACGAAGGGTCGGTGCGCGGGAGGGAAGGGGGGGGAAGGAAGGGGAAAGCAGGGAGGGAGGGAGGAGAAGCTTCCGCAGAGCCAGAGGCACGGCGGCACGCCGCCCGTGTCCCGCTGCGCCCGCGGCGGCGGGACCGTCCGTCGGTAGTGCGAGAACTGTTCCCGAGCCCCGCGGCTGCGAAGTGCTGGCGGGCCCGCTCCCGGCTGTCACTGGGATCCGGCGGCCGGGCGGGGAGCCGGGCGTCCCGGCGGCGGTCTGCGCTAGGTGCCGTGAGCGCAGGGCTCCCCGGGGTAGATCTCCTCGTAGGCGGGGGGCTGCTCGCTGGGCAGAGGGTAGCAGTAGGGGTAGGAGGCGTTGAGCTCGGGGTCCATGGGCGAGTAGCCGGGCAGCTCGACGGAGGGATGTCCACCGCAGTGCACCTCCACGCCGGCCTCGTCGAAGACGTGGAAGACGCCCACGTTGATGTAGGAGACGGCCTGGAAGGGGCAATCCCCGGGGCTGAGCTCAGGCTCGCCGCCGGAGAAGAGGGAGCCCTGGCTGTGGCGCGGCGCCCCTCGCCCGCCGCCACCGCCCCTCCGCCGCCGCCGCCGCCCG
>VYZQ01028165.1:11269-22084 GCA_013400655.1 Mystacornis crossleyi | reverse complement strand
TATAGTGAAATGTTACAGTTGTAATGTCGAAAACAAGTGAGAACCCTTTCTGTTTTTAACAGATAAGTTCCTACTTTTCACAGAGAAGACTAATGAGCTTTGTAAGGAGACCTTATTATCAAATTATTTTGGAAATCAGCATTTGCAAATAATCTTGAGGTTTTGTGGAGTCATATTATTTCTTTATAAAACAGATAGTAAAATCTTGTTGAATTTGATTTGGATTACTTCTCTGTTAGCATGTTGGATAAAATTTAGGATAAATTTTACTCTGAAAGGCCTCTGGAGTAATAATTCACTGCTGCATATTTTATCCTGATTTGGTTTAAGAAGCATTTGCTAGCATTTAAGTCCAGCTTACCACTGAATATGTTTACTGTAAAATCACTGATTCACCTGACTGTCCTCTTAATGTTGCATTTATAGACAGATTGCCCTGCTCTCTTTTTACAAGAAAACTTGTAGTCTACTTTTGTTCTTTGTGTAGTTTTTTTAAGCATTATATAGAGTCTGTTTTCAATATTTTTATATTTTTATTGAACCAGTTTCTGTGGTTTTATCATTGAGAAGGATACGGTGCTCTACCTGCCATACTGAGAAAGAATACACTTGACCGACATTTTTGGTACTGTTAATGACAACATCTTTCTAACTAGATGTGTTTGTTCCAAAGAGATGTTACCATCACTGAAGTTGCTGATTTTTGCTTCATTGTAATTTCAGCATCACAATGAGAGAAGTATTTTTAATTAATTGCTAAATCATACTGTCTGTTGTATTATTGAGCATTTGTATTATTATCAAATAATATTACACAGAGCATTTGTATTATTTCCAAATAATGGGGACACTACAGTTTCAAAACTTTGTAATACTCTTCTCACAGCTGTATTTTTTTTCCCAGAAGATTATTTATCTTCATATGCATCTGTTATATCTTGACTGTGGTTTTGTTCGATCTTTATGTTGTAATCTTTTGCCAATATTTTTGGAGAAATTGCTGTATCTTTTAAGATTTTGATCACTACCTCTTCAGATGCCTTTCAGGTTTTGTGCTAAAACTCTAGTCTTTTATGCTGTTTTTGTAACTAATAAAGGTTACATATGTAGTTCCATAGCTAGTATTGTATTGTTTAATATAGGCTTATCATTTAGTCAGTAGTATCTAAGTAGTATTGACATGTAATACTTCTGTGGTTATATCTCAAGAATGTTGCTTTTTAGTACTGTCTGTAGCATTTGTGGGGTTTTTTCTTGTTAAGAATTTAGATGGCAATTTGCACTTATTCCTTAAATTCTGCCTTTTTAGCTTAGAGATATTTCTGCTGTTATCAGTGTTTCAGTAACTTAGAGGCATTGAGTCTTAGTTCACAATATTTTATTTTATTTTTTGCTTTTTAGGGAGTAGTTACTCTTTCCTACCCATTAACAAAACTCAGAGATGGAACAGACTTCTTCAAGATTGTTCTTCAAGGTACTACATTTAAGTATACATTTTAAATTTATGGTACTACGTCAGTAGTACCTGCTTTTGTATAGTGTTCAGTAGAATGTTATATTTAAAATACTCTCTAAAACTGTTCACTTTCTACAAGAAAAAGTTTATCTTAAACTTATGCCAGTAAGTTAACGGAAACAATACAGTCTTTATATTTCAGTAGACCTACTGTGGCATGATTTTTTAAAATACTGTCCTGGAAATGTATTAGCTATATGTATAGCTTTAATAGTGTATTTTCAAACTGCTTATCATAGGAAGGACTAAGAAAATTGCACACATAATCGTTACCACATGATATATATAACATATACTATGTGAGGGCACATTTAATATGGGTAGGTGTTTTGATTCGCAGCAAAATATTTGTGTTTCATTGTGTTTTAATTTAAGCCTTTAAAAAAAGGAAATTTCACTTGACTACTCAAGCATTTGAATATCAGTAGCTAGAAGAGCACTTTGAAAGGCCTAAGTTGTTCATCATGTAATAAATAATATAAAAACCCGTAATATATTCCTTTTAAGTCTTAAGCTTATCACCCCCTCCAATCAGGAAGGTGGAGGAGGTAATTTGTCAGGAGTCTGTTGGATTCAAAGAACTTTCCATTTCCTTCCATTTCATTCTCAGCTTATTCCTGACAGTGGCTGCAGAATCATCACGTGCTCCCTCTGGTCCTCCCGACTGCAGTGCCTGAGCAGCAGGCCTGGGCTGTGCAGGTCCTGCCTGGTGATGCTGCTTGTGGCTGGTGTTAGCAGAGGTGGATGAAGTTGGTGGGGCCTTAGTCAGTCTCCCTGCTGGCTTCAGGGTTCCCAGAGGGGTGCTTAACCTCCCTGAGTCTTGCTGATTCAGTGACTGCTCAGGAGAGGAGTTTATGCACACCCCTCCATGGCAACATAAGTTTGCACACCTAAATCACTGATGTTGTTTCTGAAACAGTAAAAGGTAGAAAACTCTTAAAATAACAACGTGATTTCTGCTTCAGTCCCCCTGGAAGGCTGTGAATTAATATGTCTATGTCCTGGAATATCTTCAGTTTATAATAAACTACAGTAGGATCTGTGGTAATGTGACTGGATAATATTGCCTCTCTAACACTATACATTGAATTATCCAAGTGGAAATTTTTTTCGTTTCTGTTTAATTGTACGCTGGTGTACAACGTGCACATTTTAAATGGTCCTCTTAGGAAGAATATTCTGAGCACTATGCCTGTAGTTGGCACATTTTCTGTTTGTATATTAACTGAAAAGTGTTAGACTCTGTAGATCAACTTGTTTTGTAAATCTCTTTCCTTTGCTCTTTTGTTTTGGAGAATGTATAGTGATTGGAATCACTTTTGCTTTTTTTCACTCTAGATTCAGATAACTTGTGTTCCCAGATCAACAGCATCAATGTTTTAATATACGGAAAAATGGCAGAGGATTGTGCAAAAATTACACGCCGTGGGGTAAAAAAACCACCAAAACATATATACATATATATTCTTGTTTTAGGAATTGTTTTTTACAGATGTGTGTTGACTTCTTGTCTTGTCTTAGTCCGCCTATCCCTAAAATTAGAAATAGTCCGTTCAGTTCCTTCAAATCTATAGATATGAACTAGAACAAAAAAATTATTTGCTTATGTAAATTCTTTCTCACACTAATACTGAAATAAAACAATTCTTTTTATCAGCTCTGTTTACCTAGCAAGCAAAGGATCATAAATAGGTATAATAGAGAAGTCACCCATTTATGTTCGTATTTTGAATGTTCTTGGCATCTGATAAAATAATTTTAGAATTAAATTCATTTCAAAGACACTTAAACTAAAAGATTTTTTTTAAAATGCAAAACTGTGCATACAGGGGTTTTTTTATTGGCTTGGGGCTGGTGTCTTGCTTGTCAGAGAGAGAAGCTTGGTTTGATTAGCTCCAGGTAAAAGACAAGTCAGCCTGTGAGTTTGTGAGACAGTGTGTAGCCACTAAAGGCAAACAAGATATAAAAAGGCTGAGGTATTTTTTTTAAAGATTGCCTGTCATTTTACTGACATTTCAGTATTAACCAAATATCAAATTAAAATTAGTATATGATACATTATGGGCTCATGATAGTGCTTTTTCATTTGTGATACATATTCACACTAAATCATAGAATGGTTTGGGCTGGAAGGCACCTTTAAAGATCAGCCAGTTACAACCCCCCTGCCATGGGTAGGGACATATTTCACTACATTAGATTGCTCCAAAGTCCTGTCTAACCTGACTTTGAATACTTCCAATGATGGGACATCCACAACTTCTCTGTGCAAATTACAGTCTTCATGCAGATTTCTCAATTCCATGGAATCTTGACAGGGAAGTCAGGGTTGGAAGTTCCTGAACTAATTTGCCAAATATGCAAGCTGCAGAATCTTAAGTTCAGTGAACAAATCAGTTTTGTCCTGGTAGAAGTACAAATCTTGAACAAGGCACTGAGCAGCAATTTGAAGATAAAAAGATCAGTGCTAAAGAGCTGAGTCAGAAGCTACAACCCACAGGCAACAACCCTTAGGCAGCCAGAGTGTGCTGAAACCCCAGTTTGTTCTTCCCTAGTGAACTCAACCTTCATGGTACTTACCTCATGGTACTTACCAATGTCTCGAATGAGAGTTTCAGTTTGGAAGAATATGAATATAAGGAAACAATGACTTCTGAAGCTAGCAGAGTTTGAAAAAACCTGGTTTTTTAGCCATTAAAGAATTACTTCATTAAGGTCCAATACTGTTTATTTCGTGCATACCATTTCAGATTTTAGTATTTTTTAGTTTCCGTATCATTCTTGGCGTAGTGTAAGAACTTTAGCTAAGTAGCCAGGGGAAGGAGTTGGAGATTTCCAAAAATGTGAGTAGCCACGTTGTCTCCTTAGAGTCTTCTCATTCTGTAATACAATAGCCATCAGGAAAAATACTGTCTTTCCTGTATATCACACTTTTTGGATGAGGGAAACAGAATTTCTTTTTACCACTTAAAAATGTTGGTCGAATCTGATAATTTGTTTATGCAGTACGCTTCTGTTGACATGAAAATCCACCAATTGATGTAAATAGCTTTGATTCCCAAGCCAGTTACGAGATCTTCTTAGCTAAAGATGAAACGGAAACTAATCTATTTTGAAAACTAATGTAACATTAAATTTCAAAGCACCGTGCAAATATTATGTTTAGAAACTTCCAAGTCACAGCCTGTTAAATTTGACTGAATTTGTAAAAAATCTGAGAATATATCTGTTCTTTCTACCTGTAGAACTAGATTTTGAGGTTAGTGCTGTCTTTTCCTGATGGAAATTGCACAGTCCTTTCACAGTTTGTTTTTTTTAATATAGTGCTACATATGTCAGATGTGTTACAGGAGAGTAATCACTAGTGACCTAATATTACTCAAAATTTTTTTCATTATCAGCCTGTTAAAAGGCTGAGTTTATGTAATTCTGAAGCTTCTTCTGTCAGAAGAGAGCAAGATAAGAGAAGTCACCTGTACAGAGCTCCAATCCTGACTCAGCAACCACATCCCAGAATCTTGTGCAGCCTACATTCTAATAAAATGCTGAAATGGGAATAATGTATAATCAAGGCATATCTGTTTATTTTTTTTGCTGTTGAAGGAACATTCTGGATAGCATCAGCTACCAGTGAAAGGAAAGACACATGCTAACACCTGATTTTGGCAACATTCAGGAAGGTTCCTGAAGTTTGTATTTGTGTGTTTCTGGAAAGAATGAAACAACTTTCGTGTTAGCAGGGCAGTGTGTTAGAGGTGCAAGGAATATTGACTGTTCTAATTAATTTTTCACATTTTAACTTAGCCTTGAGTATGGCTTACTTCTAGGTGATTAATATGTTACTTTTTAGTCAAACTTACACATTGTATTCCCATTTATGACACTACCTGAAAATAACCATGCCCTAAGTAGTTTCATTGTAAATTAAACTGTCTGAATAAATTTTTGTTTTCTGCAGAAATTTTTTCCCCCAATGTTTTAATAACTACATATATCACTGTCACTTAATCTAGCAGCCCTTCTTTTTCTTGCACAAAACATTAAGGTTTTGGATCTTAAATCATTTAGAGTAGTATTGTCAGATTGCTGAAATAGCAAAAAACACTCTGTCATAGTGCAATATTTGGCTAAAACTGTCACCTTTAATCAGAAGACTCTTTTATTTGTTGCAAACAAATAAACACATGAACAAAAGTTATTCAGTAGAAGTTTATGGAAGTGCTTTTGGTAGAAGCTTGAATAGAAATAGGATGCCAAGTCTAATATGTTTATTGGAATGGAGCCTGCTATACAGTTCTGATAGCAAGGGAGCTGACTATAAAGGAGCTTTACATTGTATCAGATAGCTTTTTTTAATCACCTCTGATCACCTAAAGGTATTTATTGTATTTTCTATCTTCTCCTTTTTCCTTTTTTCTTTTTTTCCTTTTTTTGGGCGGTGAGCTTACTGCTAAAAACATGAGCTGCTGCTGGGACTTGAATCATGCACCCTTTAAATCCTCCTTTTCTTCTTCATTTTACGGTGTCTGAGGAACTTTGCACCGAAGTGAAAATACAGTTACAATCACTTTCTGTGCCAGAATCTCAGGAGTGATGCCAGAGAAGTTTGTAATGTCTCTTTTGCTACCAGAAACCTACCTGTTGATTGACCTACCTATTTAACCCTTAAGGAAGATGTTGATGCAGCCAAAACAGAGTTTTTAGGAGAGTTTCTTAAAAGTGCAACTGTAATTCAATGAGAAAGAAACTCTAAGAAAAGAATGTTTTATCACTGCTGATCTGATGTGTGATTTCTTTTCTACCTTAGTTAAGCTAATCAGAAAGAAGTCAGTCTTTAGTATATTCAAAGAAGATTGATTCTTTTGCCTTATTCAGTGTGAATTTTCCTCCCTAGGCTTTGTCAAAAATAGCACTGTGTTACAGTAGCATCAAGAGTGTGAAAATTTTAGCAGAATTTAAAAGAAAAAATGCTTTCTGGCATTTGTTGTAAATATAAATTCCACGGATAGAAGAACTAATTTGGGAAACTTAATGGCAGTTTTTGCAATTTATTCAGGATTTTTGTTTCCTAAATGTCTTAGACAATGGGGTGAAATTTCACATCATATTCTCCTAAAATAGAGCATGTATTAAAATCTGTGTAATTTTCTGTTTATTGCTCTGTCCCCATAGGAAACCTTCATAGTGGCAGGATTTAAGGTGATAAAATTGCCTACAGTGAGAGAGGATGGTAGACATGGTTGTCACCTGGAAGTGTCTGAAGAAGCTGGATCAGCCATTTATGTATGTGCTTACCCCACTTTTTCTTTTTTTATTTATTTCCAAAATACTTACATTAACATTTTGCTTTTTAATAGAAAAAAAATAATAAAATCTATTAGAAATTGAAATGCTACAGATTATTTTCTCTTGTTCATCAGGAAACGAGACATGTTTGTGTGTGTGCACATGTAATTTTATAATAACACTAACCTATTTTCCACGTACATTTCTGTTTGCTGAGTGCAAGAATTTGACTTTAGTTGACTTCAGATAGATTCCTAGAGCTGTTTAAACTACTCTTGTATATAACACATTTCAGTAATGCAGACAAGGTAGAGGGTGCAAGAGTGATTTCAGGTCTGTAATTTTTAGTTTTCTCTGGTGTATGAGTTTGTTTTGCTTTAAATCAAATCATGAATTGTTGCCTTTCAAATAGTTGGATTGCTATAATCTAAATTTTATAAAGAGAATTGTATCCTTTGGTCCTGAGTAAAATATTTGTTCTTTTTTACTATCTCACATCAGTGCTGTTTATTTTTATCTCTATAGTTGTTGTCTAATTAAATCCTAAATTTAAGTAAAAGTACTTCTTTTGTTTAATTTCAGAAAGGCACTTTTGTTTTGGAAATAACCTCCATAGGTAACTAAAACTTGGCACTTAGCTCAGTAAGAAACAAAATTATTTAAAATGATAGTGCAGACTGTTTCATGACATTGGTTATCTGTTGATGACGATGATATATAGGTAGAAAGAGTATGTTTCATTGAAGATCACAGAGAGCAAAACTGCCCTCAGTCTGAATAGGTGCGTCTAAAGTAAAAGTGCCTAAATTTTAGGAACTACGTGAGGCCTTCAGCTGAGTATTGGCAGACCTCATGGCATACAGTGTAATCCCAAAGACACTGTGCAGCTCCCTGAATGCCTGGGTTGTGCTGAGGTGTTTATCTCATCATTGACCACAGAACGGAGGTTGTGGCACTTCCTCTAGTGACACATGCACTGGATGCTTAACATTAGTACAAATGAGCAGACTTTGTGTGTGCTTCGCTTTCTCAATCACAGCTTTGGCTGTTTAAAAGTAGACTCAGCTTCAGGAGCGTGGCTGATGTGGAGAGCAAAAGCAGATCCCCAGCAGTAGCCGGCAGTGCTGAGGCAGTGCACAGCTGTGACACGGGGCCCTGTGACCTGCAGCCAGGCTGGCCTGTGGCCTCGGGATGGCAGCTGAGCCCTGTGTTCTCCACAGAAAGTGGCAGTGTGTTGGCTTGTCATCAAATCACCAGAATTAGTGCTTTAAAAGACCTTACATTGAAGATAAGTCTGGCTTATAAGTAAGGCTCAAAAGGCTTAGGAACTATCTTTAAATAAAATTGATCCCATTCTGGTGAATTTTTTTCCCCAAAGGAAAGTAACAAGTTTCTGAGACTAGAACTGCTCTAAGCATTCACATACATGTTTATGGACAAAACCTAAACCCATTTAAGGTGTATGCTAAGCAAGTGCAGTTTTAAGTTTTTAGCCTCCAACTTTCAATTAATTACTCAATTAACTACTCAATTAATGTGACCTAACATATTCAACTAAGTGACTTTAGAAAGTGTGTGTATATTTTTGAAGAAGCTTTTGTCTGAGTGTAATTGCAGTAAATATTACTTTCTTTTCTTCTGTAGTTAATATTTTACTAGATTCAGAGGTGATTCATATAGCAAAAATGTCTGTCTGGTTTGTATTTTCTTATAGTGTTGTGTTAGCTTTAAAGTTATCAAATGTTGTTATATTTGCAGTGCTTTCAATTTTGTAATCAGAAAGTTTGGGATTTTTTTTCTCCACAGATTTACACTAACCCAGGAACAACTGCTGCTTCAGAAACTGCATCTCTGGTGAGTTTGCATTTGGGATGTTTTTAAACCACATGAGATTAACTGCATGTAAATAAGAATGTGTGGAATTTGGTTTTGTTCCTGTTTAATTTGCTTCCATACTCTTATCCCAGCAGTCATTTAGCTTTTACTTTTGCAAAGAATATACCTGGAACACAAAGTAAAAAATGAAAAAAGTAGTACGTTTTCAACACTTGTAGTATAGTTCCCATCTCAATCTCCAGACAGACTTCATGTTGGTTTAGGAATTTGGAATTAGAAAGGTATTTTTATGCTAGTGCTGTAGAAAAAAAAAGGAAATATGAAACTTCCTTTGATTTAAAATCAGACTTCAGGTACTGATCTTAACATCTGTTTTGATTACTGCTTGGAACAAGCCTTTTTGTGTCCAAATTGAAATTCTACAGGAAATAGTATTTTAAAGGCAGAGGAACTAGTTTATGAAATTTTAATGTTCTTTATCATGATGTTAAAGATTCAGGACCAATGGTGATAGAGCTTGTTTTCATATTATTTTTATTTACAGTTTCATTTTTTCAGTATAGTACTCTAAAACCGCAGTTATCAATCAGTTTGAAAGAATTTGTATTTTTTAAATTAGTCAAATCAGCATATATTACAACCTTAAGATGAGAGGAGAATAGTTCTGAAAGCAGTAGTCCTTAATTTCTTTAATCCTCCAGCAGTTGTGGTATTTTAATCAGAAGATGTGCACAGTGGCTGTGAGAGGTAACCTTGCCACCAGCCCAAGACAGTGATTCTGTGCAGTGACACTGCCAAGCAGTACAAAGCTATTTATGTATGTGCTTTAAAAAGTCCTCTAGATGGACATGTTAAAATGTATCAGTAAAAAACTGTCTTTCATTTTTCTTTATTGTAATAACTTTTACTCACCTGGTGCATGTATTGAAACTTAAATTAACTGGTTGGCTTATTGTAAGAAAGATGCAATCACAAAAAGAAATTAAAAGTCTTCTGTGCTTTCTGAGTTTAAAGTGAATAAGATATAAAGAAATAAATAATCTTTATTTCTTTTTGTTTAAGATGAAGTAAGCATGCTGAGGATGAATGATGTTAAAAGACAAAGTTCTGTATGAATGTTTGAATAACTTTTTTCTTCTGTTCCCTCATTGTATCATGCCTTTTCAGTCTGTTGCTCCAAAATATGTGTATACTCCCCTGAATCATCTTAAAGATGGGACTATAGTGAACTTGTATGGCGTTGTGAAATTCTTCAAGCCTCCATATGTTAGCAAAGGAACTGGTATGTACTATATTCAAGAGATTTGAAATCTCCTCCAGCCAGAACTGTTCTTGTTATGTTTGTTAAAAATCAACCAGAACAACAAATTCACATGATCCTTTGACCATAGCTTTGACCAGCTAGTACCAAGGAAACGGAACAAATAGGTAAGAGATCTCAGTCAGTTTAGGCAGACTGGTAGAGATAGCAAATGAAGAAAGTTCTTAAAGAAGATTTGTCATTTGTCCAGCTACCTTAACAAGACGTTAGGCAACTGAGGACTTGGAACATCTTAATTAGACAAACACTGATTGCTGGAAATCATTAGGGCAGCCATCCATTCCAGATACGTAAAAACAGTGAAGTTAAATGCACCGACTTTCAAAGTAGCATGTCTCCAAAGCAGCTAGGAGAGATTTTTTTCTACCGAGTTATTTGTCAAGTTAATCACTTCAATGTCTTAAGTAGCAGAAATTTAATAGGGAAAATGATTATTTATTTTACAACTAGTCCTTGCCTAAATGTTATTAATAGCTTCCTAATATGTCTTCCCTGTTTTCAGTTGGCTTTATTAAAATAATACAACAATATCAGTGGAGAACAGGGACACAAGTTGATGTTTCTTATTTATGAAGATAGTTGTAATTCACTTGCTACTTTATAATGAAAATCTCTAAAAGAATTTTAATTAGTCTGGGGTTTTGAGTGAAAATAATCGCTAATCAGTCAAATATTTCANGATATCAGTCATGGTTTTCAATAAAGCAGGGAAGAATGCAAAAAGAAGCCCTGCTGCTGGTTAACACTATCATAGAATTAATATCCTATTTTCCTAGGGAAACATCCATCTAGCATTTTATCATAGATATATGCAGTATATTTGTATGTCACATGTTCAGTTAAAATCTCATTTTAT